>JASTUB010000005.1:0-96850 GCA_031124825.1 Saccharomycopsis vini
TTTATTAATAAATTTTTAAAAATAAAATTTCTTAAAAAAATTTAAAAAAATTTAAAAAAAAAAAAAAAAAAAAAAAAAAAAAAAAAAAAAAAAAAAAAAAAAAAAAAAAAAAAAAAAAAAAAAAACAATAAACTATCAATAAAAATGATCATCAAATGCTTAAAGTAATGGTGCAAAAAATAAATTTGTGCTTTCCGATACCGGGAGTCGAACCCGGGTTTGCTCGGTGAAAGCGAACCGTGCTAGCCGTTACACTATATCGGAATTTCCATGACTTTGTGTAGTAGTTAATTACAGAGATAAATTCCATAACAGTTTACTGAGTTTTACCCCTTGACCAAAAATGTTTTTTTTTCTTCTCTCGGCCATAGAAATTAAATCAAATTACATGAATAACTCTTCTGTATATCATTTAGTCTATAAGCTTCAAAAGTTGTAGTTAGTGAAAGTTATTTCTTGAGAGTCTTCATAATTTTTCAATGGTTTCATTTACCGATTTAAACAGCGAGGTACTATTGAAAATGGAGAATCAAGAAGAAAAGAAAAATAAAACTGGTTATTAATACTTATACTATCATAAAAACAAAAAGAATATTGAAGGATGCGAGATTCGAACTCGCGCGGGTGAATACCCAACAGATCTTAAGTCTGTCGCCTTAGACCGCTCGGCCAACCCTCCAATTACATGCATGATAAAAATTGTTACAAATCGCTGAAATTTAATTTATCTAGTTTAGCCATTGAGGATTTTGTTTTATTGATATATTCGTTAATATCAATTTTACCATTGATTTTTGTTATTTAACAAAAACTGATGTCCTTTTTAGGTTTTCCCCTCTATTTAGTATATAGTTTATGTACGAATCTTTTTGAATGTGAAATAAAAGCCATATACCCTATGAATTATAGAACAATAAGACCTGAAATGTTCAATTGTGATTTTAAAAAAGGAAGCAAAAAAGAACAGGAGAAAAAAAAAAAAAAAAACAGTTCCCAAATTTCCACAACTTTGCTAAATTGTAACTTTCCTTCGGAAAATTACTCAGAGACACCTGCTCAAATAAAAATAGACTATATCAACCACTATTATGTTTAATGTCAAATCCCAAAGCAATTAAGGAGTAAAACAAATATAGGTATTCAGTTAAGTTGGAAAAGCCTAATTATGTCAATTCATAAAAATATTATGTTGAAAGATTTAATATAGTACGAAGGACAAATGAAAGCTGGGGGTACTAAATCAATCCCAGAAATTATTTTTCTTATTTTAGCGGTCGTTTGAATACCTATAAAAAATTAAAAAATTAAAGATGTAAATTAAACCTAGGGGTTTTTGTTAAATAGTTTCAAGTGATCTTTTGAAGTTTTCCCCCTAATATATATATGTATAGATTTTAATATAAATCTAGTTTTACGTGTCGAAAAAAAAAAAAAAAAATATCGTCTTATTATACATGATTATATATATTCATTATAATGGTAATATAATTGGTTTTGTTTTCCTCTGACACAGAACTGAAGTCCTTTTTTAAGGATTTTCCCCTCATTTTGTGTATAATTTTTTCATTGAATGTACGATTTTTTGTGATGGTAAAAAAAAAAAAAAAAAAAAACCATATAGTTTAGTTCATAAATGTACGAATCTTTTGAATGTGAAATAAAAAAAAAAATAAAAAATGTAAAATATGTATATATTACAATAAAAGTCTGGTTTTACGTGTTCAAAAAAAAAAAAAAAAAAAAAAAAAAAAAAAAATCAGACTGCTACTTCTTCTATCTTGAAAATTTTAGCGGATTTCGAATGTCAAAGATAAGAATATCTTATTATTGTTCACTATATTTTTACAGCATTAATATTTTTTTTTTTTTTTTTTTCATCATGACCACATCACCAAACAAAAAAGATGACAATCCACCAACAATAATAAAATAGTTGAGACACCACTATTCTACATTACACACAGTTTTAAACATTTAAAGCAGATACCTATTCTCTTTTTAACTAGTTATTAGAGAACAGCTCAGAAGGAAGCTTAAACAAATTATGCACATAAAAGAATTACTATAATACAAATTTATAATATATTAATTAATTTGATATCATCATCATATTGAGTATATATATAACTACCTCAACGTAAACTATCATAAAGAGAATCTCCAAGAGAGTATTAGCTTAACTATTTTTTTTTACGTGAACTACACAATTGCAGAGGAATGAGAGATAATAATTTCCATATACCTATTAAGTCATATTATCAATTAAATACCCTTAATATTAATGCTCTTTTTATTTTCTATAAAACTGATTCATCTCTTTTTTTTTTTTTAAAGCACTACTAATAAAAAAAAAAAAAAAATTACTTCGTTTTATTAATTATTGTCACAATTATTTTTGATTTCACGAAAAAAGAAGAAAAAATGCCCTCACTCAGAGTTGAACTGAGGATCTCTACATTACTAGTGTAGCGCCTTACCAACTTGGCCATAAGGGCAATTTATATTTTCATTATAATGTTTGTTTGTAAATTGCGAAGTTTTGTGATAGTGAAAAAATACTTCAAAGTACGACTTTTGATGATGGTAAAAGACAAAAACAAAAAAAAATATAGTTTTAATTGATCTTTTGAAGATTTTCCTCTTATATATATATGTAAATATATGTATAGATTTTAATATAATCTAATTTTTTGTGTTGAAAAGGAAAAAACGGTTTGGTATAGATTTCGATTTTTTTTTTTTTACTATCACAAAAAGTCGTGCTTTCAATTCGAATCAAGTTTTATGTGACGAGAACAAAAAAAAGAGAAATTTCATTGAGTTTTCTAAACTTTTTTATCTAGACCTTTGTGCATGGTTTGTCTAAGGGTTGTTGTAGCGCCCTTGGATAAATGTTTGCTTACTTTATAATATAGGAATTCAACATATAATGTATGTTTTACGATTGTATATATGTATATAAGGTAAATTGGTAGTTTTCAATTGATGTAATTTATTGTATTTGACATCTTTTTTGATCTGTTTTTTTTTTTTTTTCATTAATTGTTTACTGAGAGATTACATAATATGTGGATACACCACAATTTTTTTAGTGGGTTAAAAATGGCGTGATTACCATATGTTTTATATTTTAATTTGTTCAAAGAACTACTTTTAGTGTACTTTTTAACACCTGATAATTTATGATAAGAAATCAACAACTAAGTATATGAAGACTAAAGGTTAATAGTGGAAAATAAATAAATAATAAAAATAATAATAACAATAATTTAGATATTAAATCTTAATAGTATAATAAATTTATCTTTTTTATATAACGCCTCTTTTTAATCAATATTTTGAAACAAAAAAAAAAAAAAGAAAATAAATGTGTTTTAAATTTGTCAGGTTTCCAATTTTTTTAAAAAAGAAAAAGAAAAAGAAAAAAAAAGAAGAAAAGAAAGTAACGCAAACCGTTGGGAGGATTACATAAAAATACATCAAGTAACATGAAATGCACATCAGTGTATATATCATATGACTATGTTTCTTTTTCTTTTTCTGTTTATAGATGTAGATTTAATACATATACTGTAAGCATTTAATTTAAAAGAATAGATTTTATTATTATTTATTTTTTAATTATTTTTTTAGTTCTTCTGAAAAAAATAAAAAGAAAAAGAAAAAGAAAAGGAAATAAAAAAGTAAAATTGAATAATCGGTTTACAATCATCCGTCACTACGAAGAGGAAAAGGAATTAAGAATAATTATCATCAGAAAGAAAGACATTAATTTCTTTTTTAGAGGTTTTTTTTTTTTTTTTTTTTCTTTCTTTCTTTCTTCATTTTGGTCAAAAGAAAGACATAATTTTATGATTTATATATACGGCAAGATTAGTAATTATAAATTGGTTCGTTCAACTGTCTTGGAAATAAATATAAGACAAATCAATAATTGCATATACAAACTTTTGTTGGATATACAATCTGATCCCTACTCTAACATGATCCATACTTTTATATATTGCCGTTAATACAATAATAATAAACAACCGATTTTTACTGCAATGTTGTGTATGAAGTAGTATTCCAATATACAAAATTGGTAGTTGAAAAAACAAAAACAAAAAACAAAAAACAAAAAAACCATTGAAAAAGTCACATTCATCCCCCCCCCTCCTCCTCCCCCTTTTGTTTTTTGAAATGATTATCTTTTAATTTTAATTAATTAATTACTTGTTTTGTCGTAAAAAAAAATAAATAAATAAATAAATAAAGTGGATAAGATGAGTACCTACCGTTAAAAACCTCAAACTGATTAGAATAATAAATTGAAAAAAAAAAAAAAAAAAAAAAAAAAGGTTTTTATTTTTAGTTTCAAATAGAACTATCTAATGAAAAAAAAATAATAAATAATAATAATAGTAATTAACTATTTATTCCATTAAATTAATAAAAATTGACCATTTTTTTCAAGTTAAAACTATTATATATATCATAGTTTAAAGAATGAATTTTTATTAGGATTTAGTACACTTTCCTTAAAGCGTATAATAATAAAAAATGCATACCCGTTGAATTCATGTGACTTTTAATTGATCAATACTTTTTTTTTTGTCTCTTAGTTTTTATTTTGAAATGCTTTTTTCAAAAAAAAAAAAAAAAATAATAATAATAATAATAAATGGAAAAGTAATCTAAGATTATTATTATAAACATTTAATTGAATATTAAAATAATATTTCATCAATTGAGGTTGCTATCACCAACTGGGAGGCGATTAAAAATGTCTTTTTTTGTGGGAATGTATCGGTATGCGTATGCAAGTATTCTTCACAAATCAAAGCAAAGCAAAGCAAAAGCAAAAGCAAAACACCCATACACCAACTGATTAATTAATGGGTTTTAAGTTTATGTCAATTTATGCACATACCAGAGCATAGTGGAGGAGACAGAGGAAAAAGAAAAGAAAAGGTGAGAGAGAGTATTCGTAAACAGTGGCAAATAAAAGAGTCAAAATTTAATAAGAAAATATTAAAAAATAAAATTAAATAGGTGGAAAAGCATACATACATATATATAAAAATATTAATTATTATAATTATCATTTTAAATGAATATTAATCATTCATATATTCTATTTATTGTAATAGAATTCTCTTTCAGTCGTTTCTTTGATTGATTTTCCCGTTTTTTCTTTGTTTCTTTTCTTTTTGGGCTGAAAATTTATGTTTTATTTTTTTTTTAAACGTTTTTCTTGTTGTTGCAAAAAAAAAAAAAAAAAAGAAATTAAAAAAAAACAGCAAAAAAGTAGTAAAAAAAAAAAAAAAAATAACCGCTGTGTGTATTAAAAAAAAAAAAAAAAAAAAATTAATAAAAAAAAAAAGCTTGTAATTTTTTTTTAACCCTTGTTCAAAACAGAATTTTTCCTTTTTTTATGGATTTCTTATATATTGATTCTTTATTATTATTATTATTATTCAATGTCACCACCTTCATATTACAACTACAACCTAATTTAATTCACAATAATCCCTCATTTTTATGGAAATAATAATCATATATATCATCTATAAAAATGACAACTTTTAAAATAAGTAGCCACCGTTTTTCTCTCCCTAGTATACATCATCGAAATAATCACCAATGCCAATCTAAATCCAAAACTTCATCATCAACAAGAACCCCTTTACCAGAAATAACTCAACAACAACAACAACAACAACAACAACAACAACAACAACAACAAATATCTAAGCCTAGATCAACTCCTTTAAATAGAAATGTTCCAACTTTAGATACAATACTTTTGAATTGTTCAACTATTCCTTATTCATTACAAGAATTCATCAATTTTTTGAAAAAAGCTCGTTGTTTTGAAAATTACCAATTTATTGAAGAAATAAATAAATTCATTAATTGTGATCTCGATTCAAAATCTAAAAAAATCGAATGGATTAGAATTTTAAATCTTTTTGTTCAACAATTTTCCGATTTTCAAATCAATTTAAATGGTGATTCTAGAAATAAATTGCTTTGTAATTTCGATTTATTTGGCACAGATTATTCTTTAGATTCAAATTTGGAAAAATTATTGATCCCTTCAATTAAAATTCTTAAACAAGTTAAAGAAGAAGTTTACGCTTTATTACATGACGCTTATATCCAATTTTTAAATAGCGTCAATAATAATGAAGATAATAGCGTATTTGTTGATAAATTCAAAGTTTATGGTAATCAACAACAAAATGAACCTGATTTCGTGTTCACTGGTAATTATTGTTTAGCCCCACCTCCAAAACATCATAAAAGTACTTCAGCTTTGGATTCTTCAATAACTAATACAGATTCAAATCTGCAAACAACCGGTCAAAATTCGATGATGATGGATCTTCCAGGTTTAGACGATTTTTTGAATGCAAATTGTCAAAAATCAACAACAACTGCTAACACTAGTATAAAAGATGATCAAATTCAAAAAGCAGAACCTTTAATAAATGATAATAATAATAATGAAGAAGAAGAATTATCAAATGTTAGTACAACAACCGCATCTGCAACCATTATGAGCTCCATCAAATGCCCTATTGCTAATTTAAATATCAATTCCATCACTTCAACAAACGCTAGTAATCTTTCTGGAATAATACCAAGAAAATCATCTCCTAAAAATCATCGTGGTCAAAATAAAACCCAATCATTAATGTTTTCAATCAAAACAAAAAGAAAATCTTGGGTACTTGAAGATTGTTCTACAAGTTCATCACATCAACAAATCCCAAAAAATATCATAACTGCTCCTTCTATTAATACTAATACATCCTCCACTGATCATTCAAATCAACGTCGTTCTACTTATGATTTCAGTTGGAAGAAGATGAGTAAAAAATTGAAAATCTTCCAAAAATAATATGTCATTTGAAATAGCTGTTGAGCAGTTTTATTTGTTTGTGTATTAATTCTCATCATCATTATTATTATTGACTTTCCCTTTATCCTTTTACAACTTTATTTTCAATATCAACTACATTTTATTCAATATTGCTTTATTTTATTCGGGATTTCTTGTTGTTATTTTTAGATATATATATGTATTGTGTGTGTGCTTTGTTTTCCATTTTTTTTTTTTTCTCATTTTTCATTTTTGGGGGGATATAATGTACTCTTATTGTATAATTGTTTTTCATTTCTTGACTTGTTTTTCTCCCTCTTTTCTTTTGTTTTCTCCCTCTTTTGTTTTACTCCCTCTTCTGTTTTACTCCCTCTTCTGTTTTTCTCCCTCTTCTGTTTTTCTCCCTCTTTTTTTTTTTTCTCCATTTTTCTTGTTCTTTGATGAGAATTATCAATTAATTTTCTTTTCTTTTTATATTTTTTGTTCTTTGTTTCAATTTACCTTATTATTTCACATTTTATTTAATGACTTGTGTTTTGTGTTTATCTATTTATTTTCTGTTTATTGTCTTTGATATAGTTAATTTCTAACGAGACCTAATGAATCAACTTATTTTTTTGATCATATAATGTAGAATGAAAAAAATCAAATATCGTTTATTATAACGAAGGTCAATAAGAATATTTATAATTAATTATTTCAATCAACAAATGTAGTATTATCATTGGGGATAAGTTTTGGAACAATGCAGCAACATGCATAACAATGCACAAACATTGTGATACCGATGAGAAAGAAAATTCCAACTAAAAAAAAAAAAAAAAAAATCTAAAAAAAATTTTTTTTTTTTTTTAATTTTCTCTCTCTCTCTCATCGATCAATAAAAAAAAAAAAATATCTATAAATATATAACTAATATTTTTATTTTTTGATTACCCAAAAATAATAAATAATCAAAAATGGAACTTTCAAAAATTGATGATCATTCTGATGTTTTATTAACTGGGAAAAACGTTCTTAATGAATCAGTTCTTGATAAATATAGATTAGCAGGTCAAATTTCTCAAACTGCTCTTAAATATGTTATTTCATTAATTCATGATTCATATCATTTAGGTAAAATCAGTCCAGCTTTAACTCCTGCAGAAATCTGTGTTCTTGGTGATTCTTATTTATATTCATCTTTATCAACTGTGTATCAAAAATCCGTTAATGAAAAAGGAATTGCATATCCAGTTTCTCTTGATATTAATGATTCAAGTAATGGAATTTCTCCAGAAATTTCTTCCACCAGTCTTAATGAAAAATTGAACAAAACATTTCAACCAGGAGATATTGTTAAAATCACTTTAGGTAGTCATGTTGATGGATATACTGCTATTGTTAGTCATACTGTTGTTATTTATCCAACAGGAGAACAACAACAACAAGAAGAATCAAAACCTCCTGGACCATTATTAGGATCAAAAGCAGATGCTATTTGTGCTGCTTATATTGCTAATGAAGCGGTTGTTTCATTATTAGGGTGTGCTTTATATCCTGAAAAACTTCCTCAAGGATTAAAAACTGTTCCTAATAATAACAATCAAATTACAGGTACAATGATTAGAGAAGTTGTTGATAAAATTGCCTCTAGTTTTGGATGTATAGTTGTTCCTGGAAGTAAAGTTAGAAGAATTAGAAGATTTTTAGCCGGTCAAGCTGAAAATATTGTTGCTGAAAAAGAATTTAAAGGGGTTATTTGGGCAGAAGCTCATCAAGAATATAAATTGTTACAAAAATCTCAACGTTTGAACAGTATTAATGAAAAACAACTTGTTATTAATAATAATCAAAATTATAATAAATTGGGAGTAAGTGAATCATCTGCTATACCGACCGATGAATTTTTCATTCGTCCTGGTGAAGTTTATACTATTGATATTAAAATGGCATCGATTAATCAATTTGGTAAACCTGGGGTTATTACTTTAGAAAATGTCGACGAATATACCGGGAAAAACAACAAAATTGATAGTTTATCAGCTAGATCCGATGTATTTATTAGAGATTTTGCCATTTCTCATACTTTGAAACTCAAATCTTCTCATGAATTATTACAAAAAGTTGAAAAAATCAGTTCTGTTTATCCATTTAAAATTTCCCATTTTTCTGAAAAATTCCCATTAAAAACAAGTTTAAATATCAATCAACAAAGAGAAATAATCGAAGAAATGACAAAAGATATGAGTAAATCAAGATTAGGATTAAGTGAATGTGTTAATAATCATTTAATTGTTCAAAAAAAAATCCAATTGGCAAAATTTTTATCATTAGAAGATATTTTGAATAGTGCTAATGAAAATGCTAGATTGGGTAATCAAAATAACGATTTAACTTTGATGCATAACACTTTACCAGGTTTTGAAGTTCCATTACCAAAACTTGGTATAACTCATTTGAAACTTAAATCACTTTTGAAAAAATCGGTCAAAGTTGATGTTGCAAGAGAATTATCAACAATTATTTTGAATAATAATAATAATAATAATAGTGATAAACCTGCAGAAATATTGAGATTGACCGGTAGTACCAAATATTTCCCTGCTAATTGGGTCCATTCCAATTATAAATTGGATGATGAAGATATTTTAACTTTGATCAAATTAGGTCAAGATCAAAGATTCGGTATAAGGATCAAAGAATGTCAACCAATGAAATTGACAAATGTTAAAGGTCAAGGTTCTGATGCAATGAATTTAGATTGATTTTTTCATTTTTCTCTTTTTAATTTTTTTTTTTTCTTTTGTTAATAATTTGTAGAATATAAATTGTTTTTTTTTTTTTTTTTTTGTTATATTTGAAAAACTCATTGAAACCATCGAAGAAGATTGAAGTTTTTATATTGCTCCCCCTCGCCTTCATTATTATTATACTTTTATATTTTGGGTACCCACACATGATGATAATGGTATCTTGTATTTCTTTATGCTGAAAAACTATCACTTTTTCTATTTAATTCCTAGTATTTTATGTAAAATATTGTCCCAATTGACTTCTTTATTTTCTCTATATCCCTCACATGGGGGTTTGTGACAAATCACAAAATTCAAAAAGACGTTTTACGATAATTTGAACCTAATATTTTTTGTTTGGTATATCAGAGAGCCCCGATATAAAGCATACATACAAATTAAATTCACGCTTTTTTTTTTTTTTTTGTGTGTCATTTTGGCCATGATATGACGTGAATTAAGATCTTATAGATCATCTTTAATATACTTTCAAAGTAAAAATATAGATCAATATTTAAACTATACTTTGAAATTTTTGTGAAGAACGTGTCTAACTTTGAATGAAAATAACAAAGTGTAATTTTTCATTTTTTGTTTCATTTTTTTTTTTTTTTTTTTTTTTTTGTTTGTTGTTTACATTTCTCGATAAGCTAAAAAATTCATTTATAATCTATTCCAATAATAATAATAAGTATGATCTATTTTTTCTAAAATACATTGTTAAAACAAAAATTATAATTCACGGAATTCTTTGATTTCATAATCAAGGAATGTTTTTTCACCAGCTGGAGATCCTTTGATACCAAATGGCAATTGAGCAACAACTTCCCAATCAGCTGGAACTTTGTTTGCAAGAACTTTACCGACAAATGGGTTGAAATGTTGCAAATTACCACCAACTTGTAAAGCTTCCAAAGCGTTCCAAATGGCAATTTGAGCAGAACCATTAGAGTTGGCAGCCCAAATTGGGAATAAATCTTTATAATCAACATAAGCTTTAGAAATGTCTTCAATAACTTTGTTATCATTGAAAAAAACAACAGTACCGTAAGAGCCTTCGGAAATTGATTTCAATCTACCGGCAAATGGCAATTCTTTGACTTGTTCATAAGATTCGGTCCAAAGTTTCTTGTTAGCATCGCCCCAAAAGACAGCAGCTCTAACGTTTTGAATGTTGAAAGAAGTTGGAGTATGTTTGACAATCTCTTCAACAAGGGTTTTGATTTCAGCTTCAGTGACTCCAGCTGGTAATTCTGGTTTCAAGTCGTAAATGGTACGACGAGCTTTTGTTAATTGGACTAAAGATTTGGCAGCGGTAGACATTTTGAATAGATCTGTGGGTGTGTATTTATATTTAATTAATAATAATGATTGTTATAATAATAGAAGAAATAGAAAATGATGAAAATTTAAACAGATCAATCGGGTATTTATATTGGTTTTTTTTTTTTTTTAATTTTTTTTAATTTTTTTTTTTTTTTTTTTTTTTTTTTGTGTGTGTGTGTGTGTTTTTGATTTATTATCATATAATTTGTAACGCTTACTCATGCTTATATTCACCACCAAAACGGGAAACATTATTGTGGGGGGGGGGGTGGGGGTGCGGGTTTCCTCAAGTCCAGACATATATATTATCCGCTACTAAAATTGTAACTTCTTAATTATAAGTCATATTCCTAGTAATAATAACTATTATTAAGTACAAAAAATTAAATATAGATAATAATAATAAAGGATGATTTTACTATTCAGTTTTCTATATATTATTGAACTATTATTAATAGCTTACTAAACACAAGACACAGCACTTACTAAGCACACGAATGCTTTGTTGGGAAGAAGAAGAAGGAAGAAAAAAAAAAAAAAATAGCGGTTCCGATACTTATTTTTTTACAAGCAATTTCCATATTGTGAAATTTTTGATTGATTTATCAACCCAAACAACATGAAATGTCCTCTTATTCATCAAGACAAAAAGAAGTGATTTCTGGGCTTAGTGCAGGGGTGTTTTCTACCATAATAAACCATCCTTTGGATTTAATTAAAATCCGACTTCAATTGGATCCAAATTCCAAATCCCAATTTGATGCATTTAAATCAATAATAATTAATCAATTATGGGTTAGTGAAAAAAATCAAAGTTGGAAAGAGAATTTTTTCCAATCTTCTAAAAATCTTTATCGAGGCTTACCTATCAATTTGATTGGAAATGCAACTTCTTGGAGTTTATATTTTGTTCTTTATGATGATTTTAAAAAAATTGTTGTTATAAATAACAATAAACATAATCATTTAAATTATTTGGTTTGTTCATTTATGGCAGGTTCTATAACCACATTATTAACCAATCCTATTTGGGTTTTAAAAACTAGACTTTTATCCACAAACAAAAACTTTCCTCATGCTTATAAATCGATTTCTGATGGGATTTTGAATATTTTGAAATATGAAGGTCCATCTACATTTTTAAAAGGATTTACTCCTGGGCTAATTTCAGTTTGTCAATCGGCATTTTATTTCACAATTTATGATTCTTTAAAACATCATCAAAGATTGAAAATTACTAATAATAATAATAATAATAAAGATCAATATCTCTCGTTTTGGGAATATTTGTCAATAACATCTTTTTCCAAAATTGTATCAACAACGGTGTTTTATCCTTTTCAATTATTCAAATCAAGGTTACAATCTTATACTTTCCAATTATCAAATTTGACAAATAATAATACAACTAATCTTCGAACCTTGATTAAAGAAACATATCTTAATGAAGGAATTAAAGGGTTTTATAAAGGTCTTTATATCAACTTGTTCAGGGCTTTGCCGGCAACTTGTGTGACATTTTTAACTTATGAACATATAAAGAATATTTTATGAATATTTCATGAACAATTTCTTAACATGTAGGGGAATATTTAATCCATGACAATTTATAGTTGAGGAGGGAATGTTAGTGCACGACGACGTGCTCTTAGTAAATTCAGGGTGACCGGGGCTCACCAAAAACAAGGGGAAAAAAAAAAAAAAAATAATGGAAAAAATCATGAAAAAAAAAAAAAAAAAAAAAAAGAGAAGATTAATAACACTTACACACACAATATTGATTGATACTTGATAACTATAATAATCATGGCAATTAACATTCTTGGAAAATACATCAAATCAAAGCTTTTTGTCTATGTATGTGAACCCTTGTTTTTCCTTCCTCACAAAAATCATCGGACCAGAAATGATTGAACCAGATCTTTAATTATACATGAACCAGATCTTCTGAACTTTTTTTCTTGTTTAAGTTATGATCATATTATTTAATATATTGATCGAATCATATCTTTAATTACATACATTGATCGAACCTTGTCTTTAATTGCATATATTGATCGACTAACATTTATTTCTAGCAAGGACTTTTTAAAAACTTTTATGGCATTGGACCATTAGAGGCCCAAAAAGTTTGTGCAAAAGTTGGACTTTATCCTCAAATGAGAATGAGTATGTTGACAGAACAACAAATCATGGCGATTTCCAAAGAATTAGCCGAATTGACAATTGAAAATGAGGCTAGAAATATTGTTAGAGATAACATTGCATTTAAAAGAAAAATCGGAAGTTATAGTGGGTTAAGACATCTTTTAGGGTTTCCTGTTCATGGTCAAAATACTAGAAATAATGCAAGAACTGCCAAAAAAATGAATAAACTTGCAAGAAGAGGATGAAAGATCATTTAAGGAAGAACGAAGAAGAAGAAGAAGAAGAAGAACAAAGATAATTGTTAAAAACTAGATCATTAACATTATCGTATCGTACAATAGTTGAAGGTTTATAGAACATCTAGAGAGAGAGAGAGAGAGAGGATCCAATTACTAATGATTCCATTACATTCTAGTGATTCATTGCATATTTTTTTTTGAAAAAAACAAACCAAATATTCCTCAAATATTCTTAGTAATTTGAGCTCCTTGTAAATAAATAATTATCAATCATCGTTTATTTTTATTTTTTAATTTTTGTTGAAGAAGAGGGCAGGACGAGAGAGACAAACGGGTTTTAAATTTAAACTCCCGTAATTTATGTAATTTTAATTCGAAAACTAATTTTTTTTTTTTTTTTAAGAATATTGTGTAAAATTCCAATAATAAAAGTGGCTATTGGTTGGGTGTGTAAATATGTCAAATTATTATATAATGATTACTATGTGTGTCATAAACGACAAAAAAGGCGCTCTGCCCCTTATTATTATTCTTATATAATATGCTTATTAATTACCATGAGTAAAAGCTTACTATTTGTGTGTGTGTGTTATATAAAAAACAGTATAAATATTCAAGTGGTAGTATATCTTTCTCGATCAATAAATCTTTTTTTTTTTCATTATCATTATTATTATTGTAACCAATCAATACTATTCTTTTATTCAATCATCATCATCACCACCAAAAATGTCTAACTCTGCTGCTGTCAAATCTTTAGTCCAATTAACAAAAGCTCGTCGTACCATTTACGACTTGAAACCAGAATTACCAGCTGGAGTCACTGAAGCTGAAATCAAAACCCTTGTTGAAGAGATTGTCAAACATACTCCAACTTCTTTCAACATTCAAAACGTTAGAGCTGCTGTCTTTTGGGGCGATGCTAACAAGAAACTTTGGACCGAATCTTATGAACAAGTCAAAGAATTGCCATTTGCCGGTAGATTGAAATCAATTTCCGAAGGTTCTTACGGTACTGTTGTTTTTTTCAATGATAACAAAGTCATTGAAGACATTTCTAAAGCTTATGTTGATTATAAAGATTTATTCCCAGTTTGGGCTGCCAACTCTAATGGTTCTGCTCAAATTGCCATTTGGAACGCTTTGGAAGCTTTACAAGTTGGTGGTAATTTGCAACATTTCAACCCATTTGTCGGTAAAGTTCTTGCAAACAAAGTTCCAGCTGATTGGGAAGTTGTTGCTCAATTGCCATTTGGTGTCAAAGGATCTCCAGCTGGTGAAAAAACATTCCTTGATTATGAAATCAAAGAATTCAACAAATTATAGGGCTTGAAAGCATTCTTGATAGAAGAAAAAAAAAAAAATTGGGGGGAGGGGGATAAAATAAAAGTAAAATAGATACATATAGTCTAGATTTAACAAACTTCTATTTTCTTTGTTTTTAATAATTGTTACACGTAGTCGTCGTCTTAAATTTGCATTAAAATTGAATCTTTTAATCTTTTATTTTTTTTTTTTCCGGTTGGCGTATTTGAACAACAAAATTGCATGTGTGAAGTATGGGGGGAAATGGAAAAAAAAAAAAAAAAAAAAAGAGTAAGAATTCCTGATTTTATTTGATATTATAATAATTATATATAATATATCAGTCTGTTACTTGAAAGTGAAACAATAGAAAGGAAAAAGAGAGAATAGTTTTAAGGCCACAAAATAAGAATAATCATGTGTCTTAGAAAAAATAAATTAATAAATACGGCTGTTTGTTCAAATCCCAGAGATTAATACTTTGATGTGAGAAAAAGGCTAGAATATTATTATTATTATTATTATTATTATTATTATTATTATTAGTATTAGTATTATTTTTACTAAACATTTGAAATTGTTTTCTAATTTAATTATTTATATGTTACAATCGTCTTTTAAGTGGAAGGAAGTTTTCTTAAAATGGAATTTTGAAGTTACCATAAAAAAAAAAAGGTGCCGTAATATAAATAACAATAAAAGATATCATTTATTTTACCACAATCTTCTATTGTTTTTTTTTTTTTTTTTGATTGTCTTTATATTAGATTGAATACAATTAACCGTTTTTTTTTGTTTTTTTTTTTATTTAATTTCTTTTATTTAATTTGTATTTTTTATTTTCTCTAAATAATAATTTGGTAAAATTAAAAATTAGAATATAAAGAGATAAAAAAAAAAAAGGGACAACGATTACTTAATTTTATTTTCTTTTGTTATCTTGAATAATAAAAGTAAAATTGATACATTTCCTTATTATATCATAGACAATTTATATATATTCTATTGTTTTTTTTGTTTTTTTTTTAATTATTGGTGTCTGTCTGTGTTACCAAGAGTTGAAGTTCCATTACTTGACAATTATTATTTGCATTTTTTATTTTTTTTTCTTCTACTTCTTTTATTTTTTTTTTCATTTTCTTTTTCTTTTTCTTTTTCTTTTTCTTTTTCTTTTTTTTTTTTTTTTTTTTTTTCCTCATAAATTTTGTTTTTGTTCTTCTTCTTTTTTATTTCCCACTTTATTCTTTTCGTTTATAAAATCGTTTATATCCTTTATTCTTATTCTTTTTCCATTAAAGAATACTCTTGTTTTTACTCAGCCAAGCTTCCTAATAATCCGCGACACCTTTTTTTTTTTTTTTTTTTTTTCTAAGAAAATTTTAATTTTTAACTCCTTTCAATTCAAATAATTTCGTCATATCGATTAAAAAAGGTCATCAGTGTCTTACAAACAAACAATCAAAAACTAATATAAATTCACCTCAAAAACCCCAGATTCAAATAATAAGTAATATATAAAAAAACAAAACAAAAAAAAACAAAACAAAAACATCATCAATAGTTTATCCTTGCCATCCATCGCCCTTTTTATGATTCTTTAAATAATGCTGTTCCAAATTAAAATTCAAATATACCTTCAAAATGATTCTCTAATAGCCGATAAAACAATCGATAATAATTTTATTAAAAGTTATTTTCCCGGAAGAAAACTATCTCAAATTGGAGTAGAAGAAACCGTTGGAATTCTTGTTGGTCATACCATCAATCTTGAAGAAACTAATATTGTTGATAGACATGGGAAACTTTGGGGAGGAAAAAGTTTTGGAAATTTATACGACGTTCAAAGGAAAAAAAAATCACAAAATCAACAACAAATTGATTTAATTTTGAAAAAAAGACAAGCTAAAAGAGCAAGTTTATTAGTCCCAAGAACAGATTCTCCTGGAAGTCCAAAATTGTCCCAAACCAGTTCAAATAATAATCGTAATTTCTCTCCAATTTCTGCCCCTTTTCAACCTCGTAATAACAAAAATAAACAACCAATCGATCCAAGAAAAAGACATAGTTATCATGTTGGAAACACTAATTTAGAATATGGAGCTTATTTGCGATATCCAGACCATCAACAATATAACTGGGGAGTCAGTAATAATAACAACAGTTTACCAAGAAGAAGTGTTTATTCTGATAGTGGAGTTATACGTCTGAATCCTCGTACTAGTGTTAGTGCTTCAATCCGTAATTTTAGAGATGACGATAGTGATTTGGATTTATATTTGGATTATTCAGATGACAATCATAACAATTTGTCGGCAAATTTATTTGGTCTGGATCCAAGCTCGGAAAATAGCCAAGAATTCTTCCCAAATAATAATAATAATCTTTTCACATTAAAAGAACAAAACAACGGTTTTCAACAACAACAACTGGGGTTACAACCACCACCTTTAATATCGGCCCCAATTCCTGATAATCGTATAAAACAAGAAATGGCTCAAGCTCAACGTAATATTCGTCCTCTTCCTACTAGAACAATGACTTCTACTCAAGTCAAACAACAAAGACAAAGACAACAATTAAATGTTCCGGCCAATTCAAGACAAGCCCCACCACCGGAAGGTGGATGTTGTATTATAATGTAAATCCATTACATTTTTATTTAACGATATTCTCTTTTTTTTTTTTATAAAACGTTTTGCTATTTTGTGTTTTGCTTTTTTTCTGTTTTCTTTATTTTATTTTTTTTTCTTTTATAAAAAAAGCTTTGATGTTTATGCCTTATATTATACCATTTATTATGACTTTTTTTTTTTTTTTTAATAATTATTATTTTTGCTACATTTTTTTACTTCAAAAAACATTCACTGTTTGCCTCTTTTTAATTTTCTTAATTTTCTTCATTTCATACAATCATTATTAGATCTAATTCCCCCCCCCCTTCTTTTTTTTTCAGTTCTTAATCAATCAATAAGAAATTCTTTATTATTAGACGTTTTTATTTTATAATTTGATAACCACATAATTACACTGTTTTAAAGAGTGTAATTATTTGTTGTAAAATAATAAAATAGTGTTGATGAGAGAACGAACCCCTCGTGACTTTTTTGTTCTGCTGTGATTATTTTTTTTATATTTTTTATGTTTTTAATTTTTGTGTGAATGTTTATTTTATAATATCTAAATGAGATGACCCATCTGTAATCAATAATCAATTCAAGAAAAACAAATAATAATAATAAAATGGCCACTCCTATTAAATTGAAAGTCGGATTTGTTCCTGAACATTTCTCTACCCCAATCCAATTTGCCCAATCTCAAGGTTACTTCAAATCATCAAATTTACAAGTCGAATTGATTCCTTATCTTGCTGGTTCAGGACATTTGATTCAATCTCTTGAAGATGGTTCAATTGATATTGCAATCGGATTGACCGAAGCTTTTATTAGAGGAATTGCTAATGGATTGGAATCTTTTAAAATTGTGGGAACTTATGTTGATTCTCCATTACGTTGGGCCGTTAGTACCGGGTATAATCGTGAAGATATTACCAAAATTGAAGATTTACAAGATAAAAAAATTGGAGTTAGTAGAATTGGCAGTGGATCTTATGTTATGAGTTTTGTATTAGGACTTGAAAAAAATTTCACCCAACCTTTTTATTCAAGTTTCCCAATTTGTTCTACTTTTCAAAATTTAAGACTGTCAGTTAATTTAAAACTTGATGATGAAAATAATAATAGTGACGCATTTATGTGGGAATATTTCACATCAAAAAAATATTATGATAATAAAGAAATCAAACAAATCGGAGAAATCTTAACCCCTTGGCCTTCTTGGGTTATCACCACCAAATCGAATCTTGATGATCAAGTTTTGTCAACTTTTTTGAAATGTCTTAATCAAGGTATTGATTATTTCAATACCCATAAAGATCAAGCTATTGAATACATTTATAAAAACCTCGATTATTCAAAAGAAGATGCCGAAAGTTGGTTAAAAACCGTTGAGTTTTCAAAAGATGTCACTAAATTAGACTGGCAAAAAGTCGTTGTTAATACTTGTGAAGTATTGAAAACTGCTAAAGTATTAAAAGATGATGATAAATTGATTGATCAAAGATTGAATCAATTTGTGGTGAAAAATTGATTGATTCTTTGATGTATATGAGATATATATTTGTAATGAAAATCGAATTTTAAGTTGTATAACTAACTTTTTAATGAAAATCGAATTTTAAGTTGTATAACTAACTTTTTAATGAAAATCGAATTTTAAGTTGTAAAACTAATTTTGTAATGAAATACTCACAATAAAAGTGCAATTATTAGTTACTTTTCTTTTCAAAGTACAGCCATCAAGCATCATTAGAGAATGTTGAAGTTGAGGAAAAAGAGCCATTTCTAGAAAAAACTTCCATTAAAGCTAAGGAGAGCGAGTCATCTCTAGATTGCCGTCCATCACAATCATGATACTGTTTCTCTTTTTCTTTTAAATCTGGTGGCAGCAGCCGCGGTAATTCCAACTCACAAGAGGGTATATTAAAGTTGTTGCAGTTAAAAAGCTCATATTTGATCTTTGGCTGGACTCTTATTGGCGTGTGAATAATAGCAATAGAAGCTAGTCTGGAATGATATAGAATTAATAAACTGCCTAGAAGAAGCATTTCCATAAAAGTTACAATCTTTAATCGAACAATACATCATAATATATATACCACGATTTGAACATCTTTAAAAATTAAGATGCAAAGTTTAAGTTTTGGGAATTTACAACAGAAACAACTAGAAAATAGAGCAACTTTTCAAAAATAAATAAAAGTGAAGAGAATTAAAGTTAATAAAAGTGGAATTTATAATTTTCTTATTTAATAATCGAAAAATATTCCAAATCGTTTCTTATTTTTTTTTTTTATTTTTTTTTTTTTTTTTTTTTTTTTTTTTTTTCTCTTTTAATAAAAGACTTGTCGAAAGTTGAGAAGATAAAGCAAATAATAATAAATGAAAAATCATACTTTTTTTGGCATCCTTACGCCCATTAGTTTCAACAATCGTCTTTGAGCACGAATTGCCATCACTTGGTCTTCGACATAATCCATATTATAAAAATTTAGAAATCGGGGACGGAAAATGTCATTAATAGTGTTATGAAATTTTTATTGGCAATTGCCCATTTCGAGGGACAATTTGTAATTCTTCATTTGGCTGTGTTAACATGCCATTATTTAAAAATATAGTTAATGAATTAAAACTATTTCCTATATCAGTAATTGTTCTTGTTCTTTCATTCATTGTTTGTTGCTCAGCATTCATTGACAAGATCGTGTGTTCAAACCCCTCCAATCTTTTTTTTTTTTTTTTTTTTTTTTTCTTTTTTTCTTTTTGTACTTTCGCCTTGAAAGAAATCTTATAGGGAATTTTACCCTTTACAGTTCACATTAAGAAATCAAATTATGGTCATTTTGTTTTTCCAACAAGTAGCTAATTTTGTGTTTTGTTTTGTATCAATCAAGTTGTCATTATTTTTGGGGTTGTTGCACATCACCGAGTAAATGTGGTGGGTTTTCAACGAGTACTGGGGAGGGGGTTTCAGCAGAGCCTTTCCTTCTGGTTACACTTCTATTTGGCCAGGTATCTTTTACTTTGAAAAAAAAAAAAAAATAAAGTGATCAAAAGCAAGCGTTTCGCTCTAATATGGAATAATGAAATAGGAAGTATGGCTCTATTTTGTTGGTTTTTAGGGCCATCGTAATGATTAATAGGGACGGGTCGACGGCATCAGTATTATTCAGTTTTCATTTATAAACTAAATCATTTTTTCACAAGAATATTGATTCAGGTTATCATATCAATATCAATCATTATCTTCAATGGCCAGATTTTGGCATTTCCTCAACAGCTTTTCTGTTTTGTGAAAACTTCATAAAGATTAAATAAGGTGAGCCTGAGTAATAAACTTATCTTTTTTTTTCTTTTTCTTTTTTTGGAATTTATGTTTGAATAAGGTCGTTTAAAATTTTTCAATTTTTTTATTTTTTTGGACTTTTTGTTTCCAAATTTTCATTTATGAAGTCATATTTTAGCACAATTGGCATGCATGATGGAAAAACTTCTGGACATTTGCATCTATTTATTGCTTTTAGAAAATGCAAAAGTTTCTTTGACATAATTACTTGAAATATTTAGACGAACTAGAATTATCTTTTTTTTTATTTTTTTATTTTTTTGTTTTTCTTCCAAGTACTTCCATATCCAAAAGAATGACGATGATTTATAACCGAATATTTGTTTTCTTGTCAACGGGGGGTGGAGGGGAGCCCAATATCTCTTTTTATTTTCGAAATGGTATAATATTGGGTTTCAATTTATATATCAATATATATCAATTTATACATCAATATATATCAATATATATATATATATACGAGTGTGTAAAACTCAATAATACTTGAAAGGAATAAAACACCGTCTTTTCCTATCATCGAGTGGATAATAAACGTGGCTCTCTCCATGGCCCAATTTTGGTTCGTATTTTACTTTTTTTTTTTTATATACGCGGAAAACATAAAAAAAAGAAAAAAATATATCTATATATATATATTTAGGCACAAAAATTATAACATGATCATTGTGCCATATTTAGTTCAAGAGACAATTCTGTTTCTTTTTTTTTTCTTTTTTTCTTTTTTTTTTTTTACCATGGAACATGATAATTGGAGTCAATTAAATATTTGATTAATCGAAACTATGACGTCATATTATTTGAGTGAATTGTCTCATAACTTTTAACTAAAGATAATTTTCCTTTCTTTTTGTCATTAACTTTTTGAACACGAACTGCTTTTATTTATTTATTTATTTTTATTTATTTTTTCTTTTTTTTTTTTTTTTTCTTTTTGACTTATCAATGTAATGATTATCTACATGCACATCGGTAATTGTTATAACAACAACAACCAATGTCTCTAAGACATCCAAAGTTTTTTTTTTTTTTTTTTTTTTTTTTTTTTTCTTTAACTTATTTTTCTCTTCATATTTGCTGTTTTTTAATTAGAATATATAATTGTGCATTTGAATATAATAAATTGAAAATAGTAAATTAAAAATAGTAAATTAAAAACAATAAATTAAAAATAATAAATAAATTAAAAATAAAAAATTAAAAATGATGAGATCTGACCATTTCTAAACGCACTCCAACATGCATATTTTGAATCTGAAAATTGTTTTTGCGTATTTTTTTTTTTTTTTTTTTTTTTTTTTTACGAGATGTTATCACTATGATTATCTATTGCTATCCATTAAACTTTTTTCTTAAAAAAAAAAATTAGTATCATGTCATATAACATAAATATATATATATATATATATATCAAAAAAAAAAAAAAAAATTAAACAGAAAATGATTTCGGTCCCGTCTTGCCGAGGGTTAATAATTTAAACAATAGATGCTTGTTTTTGATGGGATTGCATGTACTCACATATTGTTGATGTTATCCAAATCTTTTAGATAATAATTGTAATGTCAAAAAGCCCCATATATGCCAAAATAAAAAAAAAAAATAAAAAAAAAAAATGAAAAAATAAAAACTAAAAAAATAAAAACAGAAAATAAAATAGGTGGATGTGTGTGTGTGTGTGTGATTTTATAATACGAAAAAAAAAAAAAAAAAAAAAAATCAGTTTAATAAATAGTTCAACTCGAATTTTTTTTTACTAGACTTTCGATCACCACTATCGATACTTTTTGACTTCTTTCGATCATTATTGGTGTTAATTGTGTTATTATCGATGTTTTTTTGTAAATCAAGACTACTATTGCTACTATTACTACTACTTTGTTTTCTTGCAGACGTTTCCTTTTTATTGGTAGCATATTCACTTGATGTTACTATTGATCCTTTTCTACTATTATTATTGTAACTTCCATTTGAAGAATTAGTGATTATGCTATTGTGAGTTTGATTGCTCCCCACACTAAGAGACCTGCTTTGTTGGTGGTGGGAGAAGGGATGCTGATGCTGTTGATAATAATGATGTGATGACATTCTATTATCTTCATATGATAACGGTTGTTGGTTTAAATACAGAGGCATTTGATAATACTCATTATGTTGATGTTGAAACAGTTCAATGAGGGGGCTTATTTGGGGCGAGGTGTATGATTGAAGATATGCTGGGTGGTCGGATACAATTTGAGTATTTGATGAAGAAGAAGATGGTGAAGAAAGAAGACTAGGATCATTGTTATTATTGTAGGTATATATATGGTGTTTTTGAGGCGAATGATCAAAGTTTGGATTGTTGGGGGAAGAAACAGAAGAAGAACATGGGACTTGCCGTGGTTTATGAATATCATCGATCTGTCCAGGTATTATTGTTGTTAATATTGTTGATTTTTCAATTCGATTTTTATTTTTTTGATTTGCAGTATTGCTATGTCGCCTTGCCATATGCAGTTTTATTTGATCTATTCTAACTGCTTTGAAATCACAGTATTCACATTCATGTCTTTGTTCACGATGTAAAAGAGAATGTCTTTTTAATTGGTCATTTCCAGTAAAACCTAAGATGGAATATTCACAATCCAATACTTCACAAAGATAATCTCTATTGACATTATATTCATCAAAATGTAAAGCAAGTTCATGAGATGTCCCAAATCTTTTGGTGCAATGAGTACACGAAAATGCCCCTCGTTTTTTTTGAATAGGAAATTGTTGTTTCATTCTATAGTATCGACTATTTGTGTCATTTTCGAATTTTTTGATCAACGATCTGTTATTTTTGCTATCAATACCATCAACAATATTATTGGCGAATGACATTTGGTAAGGAGTGCCATTTACCAATAATAATACAAAAGAAGTTACTGAGATTCTTGCTATATTTTTTTTGGAAGAAAGATCAATTATCAATCAAACAATAAAACTATTCAATAAGATCTCAAGATAAGGGTTAATTTGTTCTTTTTGAATTCGACAAAGAAAGAAAGATGAAAAAGAAGAAGAAGAAAAAAAAAAAAGGATGAGAGAAAAAAGAAACAGAAAAAAAAAAAAATAAAAATAAAAATAATTTAGAAAAAAAAAAATTAATCAAAAATTCCAAACAGAAATTCCAAATATTTTTTTTTTTTTCTTTTTTTTTTTTTCAAGAAAGCCAAGAATATTGTGCAAGGCACCCAGCTTTTCCAATATTAAAGATTTTATTTTTATTTTAATTGTTATTTTATTTTATTTTATTTTTTTTGAAAAGACAAAAAGTTCGAAGTTCGTTTACATATTTTTTTTTTTTTTTTTTTTTTTTTTTTTTTCACAAAAAAAAAGGTATACGGAAAATGAGGTTAATGTTTTATTAGCAAGTTAACTAAATTATCAATGCCATCACCAATAAATAAGAATTTCTAACAAGTAATCCTGAAAATTAACATGATATTTATCAAATTATTGGCTAAACGAAACAAAAAAAATGAATTTAAAATAAAAAAGATAAAAAAAATTTCACAATATTTCTGAGAAAAAAAAAAAAAAAAAAAAAAAAAAAAATAAATAAATAAATAAAAATAATAAAAATAATTTTCACAAGACAATCAAAATGCATGTTTTAAATTGTTTTTGTTGTCTTTTCTTTTTTTTTTTTCTTCTTTTCTTTTTTTTTTTTTTTTGTTTTTGTTTTTGCTTTTTGTTTTTTTTTATTATAAAATGGTCCTCTCAAGAATTAATGTCCCCTATAATAATAATAACAACAACAACAAAAGTATTAGTAAATCAGGTGATATGTGTAGGCAAACGAACTAATTTTAATCCATGTTTTAATCATAAGTAGAAATCATGAGCGAGACAGCCTCAAACAATAAAAACTTGGACAATTAAATAACTTGGACCATTAGACGCATTATATATATAGATATATATTATTATGTGATTTTAAAAATGATGTTCATGCCATTCATCGAGGTTTGGTCATTAGTGTTTAAACGCATTTGATATAGACAATTACTCAATTGTTTTCCTTTATTAAGTAATCACTATTATCACCACCACCACTGCTGTTCTACTCATAAAATTTAGTTGTGAGCAGATAAGTGGTGTGGTCAATTCAAAATGATGATTGGAATTCTTTTGCTGTTGTTGTTATAGTTGTTATTGTGATTGTTGTTATTATAATTATTAGTACAATTTATTATTATTATTATTATTAATATTATGCAGTCCATTCCACATCTAAAAAAAAAAAAAAAAAAAAAAAAAAAGAAGTTGCCCCTCCAAAAAAAAAAAAAAAAAAAAAAAAATTTCTTTTCCAGCAAAAGCAAGGCATAAAATATTTTTGCACCACCAACAGAATATCTTTGATCGACTCAATAGATCATCAATATATATGGAAATATCCTGATAAGTATAACAATAGGTCATTCATATGTACCTTAATATGAATTCAAAAAGAGATAAACTTGTACCTAATGGTTTTATTCATTTTACTCTCCATTTTTTTTTCTTTTTCTTTCTTACTTTTTTTATTAAACAATAGAGAAAATTTTCAAGTTCTTTACTGCAAAACATCAATGTCAAGATGTTGGGAAACAAAATAATATATATATATATATATATAGATCAGTTCACATTCGAACAAAAGTGAAGAGAAAGAATACTGGAGCAATAATCAATAGCTTCTTTTTTTTTCTTTCTTTTTTTTCATATTGTTTGTAAAATTATATGTTTAGTTTTAGAATTTGCAAATGATCATCAATTACCTGGAAGGTTGTGCTATTCTCTCCCTTTTAGTGGCATAACAATATTGGAATTTTCGAGATCTCCACCCTCTCCCCTACCCAATATATATATAAATATTTGTATGTGATAAATATAAACTACTTATTGAGACCCCCATTATCTGCTTAGTCTGGCAGTTTGGTTCTTTTAAATTAAAAAGGTGTGTCGACCGACCAGTTTCTCACACTATTACGTAATCTGCGCAAAGAGAAAATGGAAAAGCTTTTAGTGTGTGAAAATTTGCTCAGCTCTAGTTCAGTCGCTATTTTGCTGGAAGAATTTCATTAGTTGAAGAGTATTTTTGTTAGATCGTTACAATAATTGAGCAAACTCAATCATGTGTTTATATATCTCTTTTCATTGTCTATATTTTATTTATTTTATCTGTAAATATTTCATCTTTGGTATCTCAATAAGAAAAAAAAAAAAAAAAAAAAACTCTCTTGGAAATCAATTATATTTAAGCCGCTAAGAGCCTGACCGAGTGGGAGACCATACGCGCAAAACTCAGGTGCTGTAGTCTATTTTTTATGCATGCTCAAATTGAATACCCTTATTTTTGCGGATAAGATTTTCTATGGGCGACTAAACTACAACTGAGCAATTTCTACGCTGTGAGTTCCTTACGCATTGAAAGCTTTTTCCACTCCTTAGTTTGTCCAACTTACATAATATTGTGAGAAACCGGCCGGTCGACACACCTTTTTAATTCAAAAATCAGATTTCGGATAATAGGAACTAAGGGTAAGAAAAAGTTCCAAGGTTAAAAATAGTACATTTTAGCATTCAAGTCTCACGTAATTTCTTTTCTCTATGAATATCAAAATGGATATTTCCATGACAATTCGTATAATCAATCACTTAATTTTTTCTCTTGCATGCATTTGCATTTGCATTTGCATTTGCATTCACATTTACATTTACATTTACATTGCATTGTTATACAAGGAAGAAAATCAAAATAAAAAAATTGAGAGCAAAAAAAGATCAGAATTGAAAAAAAAAAAAAAAAAAAAAAAATAAGAAAATCAAACACTTTGAAGAAAAGAGAGAAACAAACAACAACAACATAAAAAAAAAAAAATTTTTACAATTGTTCAATGATAATTGTATAACATTTTTCGCAATTTCTTTTTTTTCTTTCTCTCATTTTTTCTACACGATTTCCTGTAATATTGTCACATTTATCTAGTTGACACCGTTAAATATACCTGTTTAATTATCATCTATTTATAAATATAAAAAACTTGGAACCGGTTATCTTAGCTTAATTAATTAATTAAACTTAACCAAATTTAGTTCAACACTTTTTCTTGGATCTCGATAATTGTTGATAGAATATATGTGTTGTTTTTGAGTGCACATTTCTTTTTTTTTTTTTTTTTTTTTTCAACATGAGTACCCTACACTTCAAAGTGGCTATCAATATATCAACATCATCAAAATTACAGACAAAAAAAATTTCAATTGAATGTTAATATCAAGCATTTAGATTACTCATATTCATGATACAATCTGTAAAAACTCTTAAAGTTTTTTCTTGATACAATTTTTTACAAAATCATCTAACTTCAACATTTTCCGAAAATTAAAGTTTTGTCATGGATAATAATTGAATTTAACCTAGAAAAAAAATTTTAATAGAAAAAAAAAGTTATCCATGATATATCATCTAAGGAAAAAACTTTCATGCACATTTGAACTCCAATCTAATTTGCAATTTTTATCGGTTTTTTATTTGCCAACGGCTGATTTATGAATAAATAGAAAGACCAACACCACCTTTTTCGTCAACGTTGATAATCTGAAACATTATAATACTCTTTTTTTTTTTTTTTTTTTTTTTTAATCATTATCTTTACTAGTCTCAAACTTGAAGATTTAGAAAATACAAGAAAAATACAGTTCAAGTAATTTCAATTTAAACACCAAAGGCAGTAGCTATACCAATAAACAACGGTATGTATATTCAAATACTGCACAACAAAGCGGCTTAAATTATCATATTATTAATCTTAAAGTGGTACCACCATGAATAGAATTAAACCTTAGATCATGATCAAATATTAAATAATACCAGTACAAGATATAATATGGCAGCAGATTTGTAAAACAGAAATTCTTGAACATAAATGTAATTTGTCGTCAGAAACGTCCCATTAATTAATTTAAACTCTTTGTTTGTCAAAAATATCTAAATTGCTTTTCGTGTGTGGTACCTCGCTGGTCACGAACGTCAACTTGATTTATTTTTACATAAAATATTTGAAACCTATAATTAAATTTATTTACTGATTTATACAAACTTTCTCATCAAGACCCAAGATTTTATTAGCAAAATCAAATATACTCTAATGAATCCCTGTTTTTTTAAAAGTGATTGCATTTCCGAATGGAAGAATTGTTTGAACAATATTTAATATACATTCAAGTTGATTAAAGAAATTGGAATAAAATGAAAAATACCATTGTGAAAGACATCTTGCTCATAAAGTTTCTTATGATTTAAAAGCAAACTGCTATATAGCAAAAAGCAGAGTTTGACTTAAGCCTACTAATTTGTAGACGTGCATATCATTACATTGATATGCATTCTTACAACATTTTGACAGATTTTCGATCAACCACATTCATTAGTGCGAAAATATTTACATTTTTTTCAAAGCAAATATTTGATGAAATGGATAATTTCATGAAACCAATTGCTCAATTTTATTTTGTCTCTTAAAACTATAACTTTACCATGAAATGGAGGTCGAAGAAATACTTGAAGACAAAATAAGCCCAAAGAAATCAAAGCGACTCAAAACATAAAAAAAACTCGTATGATTTATCTCAAATTTATTTATGATCGAATTTCGTTAAATTTTGCTTTTGACTATAGGAGTTTTTTGAGTAATATTGGCAATCTAAGAAAGGGTTAGAGAAACCTTTTGATGGTAATTGTGCTGGGTAATCAATCCCCTAAATTATATTCAATCGTATTTATTTTTTTCCTCAAATGATTTTTCTATTCATATTCTACTAAGCATTTACCAGACATTTAATACTTGATAATCTAGAAGAATTTGTTGGAAAGTTTTTTTTCAAATAAAGGAGAACAAAAACAATGGTAGCAATTTTAAAGATATGTGTGATAGCTTGTGGAAAGCAGAAGCCAAACAATCCAATAATAGAATTAGAAACTTTCAACAGTCACAGATTTCGCTACATATAAATGGCGCCGAAACAATATTTTTTGTTTCTTGAAAAAAAAAAAAAAAAAAAAAAAAATAATGCAAAAATCATTTTATAACAAAGGAGCATAATCATATATACATAAAATTAATAACAAAAATAAGTGACAATTGGTGTTTTTTTTTTTTTTTTTTCTACAAGGTGAAGGGGAAAATCATGCAGCTAGCCCCATTTCGGCTCAGCAAGATATTAAAGTGCAATTTCTACACGCTTATTTGATTTTGTTGAAAGTAAACATAATCATCGTCAGTTTCGTAAAAATATTCATCTTTATCTTTCTCTATTTCAACAAAGTCACTATCTTCGGCCCCTTCATCATCTTTTGTTTCTTCTTTCTTATCATTTTCTTCATTTTTATCCTTGATTTCATTAGTGTTTGACATGATTATTTCAGCTCAACTGGAATGTACGCAAAGTGATAGATATCCTATGCTTTAATTTAGAAACCTTTTAACAATAGAGTATAGCATATGGGAGATAGAGTGGCTTTTATACTTTGTTTAAACTCAAATAAGATGGCAAAGGTAATTTTCCTTAGTCTAGGAATAATTTAATTTTTTTTTTTTATTTTTTCCCTATAAGGAATTGTAACCCCGCTTTTTTTTTTTTTTTATTTTTTGTAAAACCTTTCCCAATATAAAATTAGAAAAACTATTTTGCTAATAATGAAAATAAGATACAGTATGATCTCAAAAAAGGAATTCGATGAATCATATATATTTTGGATCATTCATTAGTGTAATCATTTTTATGAGAGTTGATTCATTTGTTTCTACACTATAAGTTTGTTTTATATTTATTTAGAAGCAATTTAGTTTCCACCACAACATATTCAATATATCTTCTTTTCTTTCCTTATTGCTTAATAATATTCAATAAATAATACTTTTTATGTCAACTGCTTTATTCTTCAGTTGATTTCTTTTTTTTTTGGACAATATTTCTTTGCACTGTGATTGTAACTGTTCGAAGGAACAGCATTAGCTTCTAAAGTTTCGATTCTAGAAACCAACCCTTTATTAGTTTCCTTAATCTCTTCAAGTGATTTATAAACAACATCTAAGGTAATTTCAGACATAGTTAAATACAACTGGTAACTTTGATAAGACTTAATGAAAATAATGACAATAACAATAATGTAAAATATATTAAAAGTAGTTAATCAAAAATCCCTTTTTAGAAAGAAAGAACAGATAGTTCATTTAGAGATAAACTCTTTTTATGTAATTCCTCAAGTGTCTCACACATCCGAACAGCATACACCCATACCTATGTATGACAGTGATCCTACAGATAATTTTCAATCAGCGAACTCTTTGAGATCTTTAGTAGGTATCTCCTATCTTTAACAGAACTGACTTTTGATTTTTTGCTCAAGTAATTTCTTTGTTAAAGTGGATGTTGAATCAAGTATGATCTAATTTTCTTTTCAGTAAAGTCTATCATTTTATGACTTTTAATCAATACTTCTCACAAACCTTTACAAAATCGGAAATTATTTATTCAAATATATGATAATTATATTTTTATCCCTTAATTTTCTGACTTGTTTGTATATATTTCCACTACTACTTTGTCACATTTTTTTTTTTTTTTCTTTTCTCCATCATAATTAAATTAGTCAGGCTTTTTTGATTTTATTTGATTGATTGAATATTTGTAAAGCATACTGAGTAGAATAGTGCATATGCGTGAGATTGCATATACATGTACTAGAAGTAAAAAAAGCTAAAAAAAAAAAAAAAAAAAAAATTCAATATAATGGATAAGTAAAACAACAACAGTAGAAAAGATTTAGCTCTAGGACAGAGCAAATCATTCGAATTTTCAGTTTTATACTTGGAAGTAGATTGTATAAACTTCAGTAATGTGATTTCTGACATTCTAGATTGGAGTAAATAATTCGTGTTTTAGATAATTTGATGATAAAAATATTTATATTCACATATAATCCAAAAATTATTTTTATAAAAAAAAAACATGTGAATAGATAAGTTAGAACAAAAGAACTATTCACTCGCAATTAATTCTTTCTTTCTTTCTTTCTTTCTTTTCTATCATTTTATATTTAGTTTTCATTTTCTGTAGTATACTATAAGTTTTTATAGTCCCAATCTATATTCAAATCTCTATTTTTATCAAAATACTATTTCAATACATTTTTTTTTTTTTTTTTCCAATTGTGATTGTGCCTTGCCTTTTTTTTTATTATTGTATAATCATCACCTCTCATTTTTGTCTTTTTTTTTTCTTTGGGTACTTCTTTCCAATTTATTCCTACTCAAGTAATTAGCTGGTTTTTATTTTCTTTTTGATATGCTATGGCCTATTAGGAAACGGTCACACAGTGACATGCTAAGGAAACGTTCAACAATTGAACCAACATTTACTCAAACAAAATTCCTTTCTTTTCAAAAATTAACTTAAGTAATTAGTAATAGATAATACAGAAAATACAACCCAAGTTCATCCAATCATAATTATTAACATCATGACTAACAACAAGATCCAATAAAACTATTATTATTCATAATTATGGAAGACCAACCTAAACAAGCAGCTGGAATTCCATTACATGTGTAATGTTGTATATTCAAGTCATACTATAATGGAAATTTTCTTTGTCACGTTCAAGTAAATTAAAGCCTTTCAATTACTCATAATTCTTTCTTTTACAGGAGCTAAATTATTCGGATAGTTATCACTTTCACTTTCATCTTTTTTACGTATTGTCTTGGGGGAGGGAGGGAGGCAGCAATTAATTATGGTTGGTCGAGCAAGTGGAAAACAATAGAATCTAAAAAGAAACCTTTTTATTGTCTGCAAACACAAATATTTTCAATAAGATACAAAATAAGTTTTGACTGTCATAAAGTCAAATATTGTAGTTATTCTCGACACTGGCGACTTAAAATATTTAAATGCTTTCAATGGCGATGAGTGAAGTGATTGCTTCCTTTTTTTTTTTTTTTTTTTTTCAATATGAATTTTAAGCAGAATAACAGTTGCATATTCATTGTAGTAAACTATTGGATGCTTTGAGCCAGATCGATACTTTTTGATAATACAATGGAAATAACATTAATAACAATAATGATGACCTGAGCAAAGATAATAATAGTGTTCTATTTTAAAAATCATTGATTATGTGTGAAAGTGGAAAATCAATGCTTATTATGATATCTTCACATTCGAATAATTTTGTTTTCCCCGACTCGACTCGACTTGATTATTTCCAAGAAATCAATTGATTTTTCTTTTTCTTTTTTTTTTTATAATCAGTAGAAACCAAATATAGATAGTGACTGAAAATATTACAGTATTCACAACCATGGCGAATCACATATTATCCTTAACGTTGGCTTTTATGGGTATCACACCATCATTATTAATGATCCTGTATATACTTATGTATGTATATAAATATATATAAAAAAAAACCTCACTCCAATGCAATAAACAAAAACAAAAAAAAAATGTATTATGGTTTTTGACAACAATAACAAATGCAAATAAATCAAACTTAATTTTTACTTTTCCCCTCAAAGTTGTTTCATAACAACATAAGTAACCACAAATGGTAAACTAACAACCAACAAGACGTATTGTTGTAATAAATAAACTGATAAGCAATCCATTTGAGTTGAATCTTCAGAATCAGGATTGCTATAAGTTGCAGTCAAATAAAATTGGGTAGTTGCTGACGGTAATGAAAAAGTAATACAAATAACAAAAAAAATCATCGAATCATCTAACCAACCTAATTGACGAAGTTTAACTGCCCATGAAATTCCAATAATTGGCATGACACAAAGTTTTAATATCAATAAAGTTGAGGAACTAATCAAGAATTTTTTATCTAATCGACTCAAATCTAACCTAAAAAGAGTTGTCCCCACCATTAAAAGCCCCAAAGGCACCGATGCTTGACCGATATAAGCAGTAAAATCCATGATGAAACTGAGAGGAGGTAAATCATCTGGAGCGTCTGGCATATTAGGAACCAATTTAGTAGTCACAAATAATGCTTTCAACCAAGGAACTAAACAAATCAATAATGAAAGAATTAAAGCAACAGAAACTGGACGAAGGAAATTTTGCCCAATGAAAACAAGAAAATGTAAATGATATCTTTGAATAAATGGAATTGATGAACCAGCTTTTTTGATATCTTCACGTCTATACGCCCCTAAATCTGTTGTAAGAATTTTTGTGACTGTACTCATTCTTCCAAGAGCTTCTAAATTATTAATATGACTATACTCTTCGATCACATCTTTGACATTTTGTGATGGTAATGTTCTTAGTTCGAGATGTTTTGAAGTAGTATGACTCAATGTGTTGCTAGTATGTTCACTAGCATTTGTCGATGCATTACTATAAATAGAAGTGACATTATTGGAATAACCTCTTGGTCTTCTATTTCTTAATCTTCCATGTTGATCATTAAGATCACTAGTATGAACGGGTTTTATGTATTCTGTCAACATTTCATTATTATCATTATTATTGTTGCTGTCATTATCTTCTTCATCTTCTATTGCTGATGATGATAAACTTGTTCTTTCTGAATTATCATTAGTCAATTCTTGATCAGAAAGGTTTTCTTTTTGATTTGTGATTTGGTTGTTGGTGTTTTGTTGATTTTCTTTTTCATTATTAATGTTATCTTCCTCACTACTCAGAGAAATTGCAATAGATGATGATTTTTGAAGTTTCAATTCTGGGATAATATCTTTTGTTTCTTCATCCAGTTGATTATTATTGGCATTTTTAGCAAAATCATATTCGACCAATCTAAACCCTCCAATATTGAATTGACAAAATAAAAAAGTTGCAAGAAAAATACAAACATAAGCAACCCCTTTATTACCTTGAGCTTCATTAAACACTAATCCTGTATCTAAAGTTTGGATATATGCAATTGGTAAATCGGAAATGTTGGGGAAAGCACCGCCAGAAATACAACCACCGTACCAATTTTTAGGAACTGGGGTTAATAAGATGGTTATAATTGAACAAAATGCCCCAGCAAGATATAAGATCACCGAACTTAAACAAACAACTCCGATGGATTTGAGGTCATCGATTGAAATATTAGTGACAATTTTATTGAAAGCTAAACATGGTAAAATTAAGGTGACAATTAAATCTGATAAATTTCTAGTGACATCGACGGTTAAGATATTTACTTTAGCCATTAAAAACCCCGATCCAATGATGAGGTAAATTTTGATTATAGGTTTAACGGCGCTATAAATGACATTTCCAATATGATAACTCATTATCGGTTTGTGCCTTTCAAACTGTGGCGTTGGGGGGAGAGATAAATGATGATGAGATGAGATGAGATGAGATGGGTATTCTTTTAATCTATTATTTACTTGTTGAAAATAATAATTTTAGAATATTATGGGTTATCCTAAAATATGATACTATCTTAACTTATATTGTGTATCATTGCTATTTGTTTTTTTTTTTTTTTTTTTTCTTTTTTTTTTTATTTTATTTTTTTTTCCATCCCACTAATTTTTTCTCAACTTGGAGATGTAAAAAATGTGACTAAAATCCGCTAATAAACATCATTTTTTCTTCTTTCTTGTTCTTTAATTTCTCTTCTGAAATGTAATTCATTTATTATAATAATAAATTACAAAAGACAAAGGATTAAAAAAAAATTGATAAAAATAAACTATAATATCAAAGTGATTTTAATATTGATAAATCATGAAATAAACCAACAACTGATCTTTTATTAATTTTTTTTCAATTATTTTTTGGCGTTTTTTTTTTTTTTTTTTTTTTTTAGACGAACAAAAATACGAAAAAAGTAAACATAAAAAAAAAATTGTAGTAAAATAAAAAAAAAAAAAAATAAACAGCCAGATCATATCATTTTTTTTTCTATTGTTTTTTGTTCAAATCAAAACTATTATTCATTTAGACATCGTACCACTACTGTTTGTTGAAATTAACACACATACACATTTGGAGAAAAAAAAAAAAAAAAAAAAAAAAAAAAAAAAAAAAAAAAAAGAACCAGTAAAAAAAATAATTGATATTTTTTTTTATCAATAAAAAATTGTTTATAACAATGGATTTTAAAGAACGTATGATGATATGGGCAACAGAAAAAGATATCAGCGATAAGAAAAAACTAGAAAAAATGAAGAGTAAAGAACCATCAATAAAACAAAACTTAAATATCGGTAAAAGACAAAGACCAATGGGAATGAGAACTCCTACGTTGGAAGAAATAGAAGACCCTGATAAAATGGGAAGTTTTAGCTCTTATACGTCATCGAAAAACCCTCCTTCAATATTCTCATCGAATTCAACCACTCAAGAAACTGATTCAATCATCACCGGTGATAATCAATCAATGATGTCCAAAGACAATTTTTCAGAAATCCTGTATGATACTGTTGTTAGACAAATAGACAATTTGATAGATAACTCTTCTTTTAATATCCAAGAAGATGAAGAGGAAACAGATGGAATTCAAAGAATGTTGCCTCTTAGAAGAAGAAAAAGTGTTGATACTGTTATAACCACAGGGTTTTTCCATGATAAATTCATTGCCAAAAATCGTGCTGCTTCATCATCTGACTACAGTCCAGATTTTAATTTTATTCCAAACGTCAAAATCTTGAAAAAAGCAGTTGATTTTATATTCAATTTGATTTACAAAATTCGATCCTCAAAACATATCAATACTTCTCAAGATCAACAATTGCATCTACCAAGTTTTGGCATTGGGTTTTTTTTAGCAAGTTTGATTTTTCTTTTAAAACCATTGATTTTCCATTATGTATGGTTATTAATGGTGATTTCATATCAAATTTTGAAAATTCTCGCGTTTTGGCTGTCAATAATTGGGGTTTGTTATCTTGGTTTAAAAGCTTATTTTATAATAAATCGTCTCAATAGTGATAATAACGAGGACAACAACAACAACAACAATAATAATAATAATAATAATACCAATTCAAAACCTCGTTTTGCTTCGTCAAATGATATTCATCGTTATCAATCGGATTCACCAATAAAAAAACTTCCAAAGCCAATGTTTACTGCTAGATTAATAGATACAGATAAAATCAAACCAAACCATTCTTCACACCAACCATCACCACCACCACCTCCTTGTCCACCAGAAACACCAACATCCCAATCATCATCTCCTACTAAAAAGAAAGATTATAAAATCACTCAAAATGAATTGGATTTATTGCGAAACTTGGTCACCAACAAATCAGGATCAAATAGGTCATCATCACCAGATCGCGATATTCAACAGAATAATAAATATCGTCAATCGCCAAAAAAAGCAGACGATAACAATAGTAACGTGGCGAATTTAAGAGATCGTTTTATTAATAAGACTGCGGACCTTTCTTCTTCCCCTCGTATTCATCATCATTTACAAGCTCAACAAAATAGTACGCCAATTAGAACACCATCACCAACAAGACATAGACTTCCACCACCACCGCCACATCAAGATCAATCCACAAGATCATCACCTACAGATCTACAGAATAACAACAATAATAATAATAATAATAATAATGATAGAATGTTACAATCTCCTTTTTCTGCAAATCTGTCTCCAGAAGCTAAAAAAGTTGTTGTGAACGGAAATTATAAAAGATCTAATAGTAGTTCACCAATAAAAAAAGTGTATCCAGTGAATTCTTTCAATAATGATTCAGACAATGGGATTAATAGAAGTCAATCAACAGGGAAATTTTCATACTTGAGCACACCATCTTCAAAATATACAAATCGAAACAAAAGTTTTGAAAGTATACAAATAAATGCCAACAACAACAATAGGCCAGCCGATTCGGCAAGTGTTTTCACTTCGGGATCTAATTTATCTAAAATTAGTGGATTAACCAATATTTCATCATGTTCTTCTTCTTCAAGTAATAATTCCTCAGGTTCCCCTTCCAGAGCTGGAACAATTTTAAGTTCTAATAACAATTATTCGAAATTTGTTCAAATTTGTGAGGGTCAATCAAGTGGTACTTCTGGAGTAAGGACCAGAGTCGTTCATGATTAATATTTTAACCAAACACAATAATATACTATAATTTTAATATATATATATATAAACTATATCATTGATGATGTATTATATTTATTATTTTCTTCTGCTTTGACTTTTATTATTGTTATTTTTAATTTGATCTATTTGTCATTCTTTTTCTTTATTTGTCTTGTCATTTGCTATTTTCTTTCCATTTAAATCTATTACTGATAATTAACAATTTGATCTCTCTTAATCAACTAACGCACGTGCATAATTATTGAAACTATCGGAATCCACTTTTTTAGGCGAAACCTGGGGGTGTCGCCTATAAAAAAAAAATTACCAGAGAAAAAAAAGAAAAAAGTGAACCTCTCGGCTACAAAAAAAAAAAAAAAAAAAAAAAAAATTGTTTTAAAAAAAAAAAAATAGACTATTAATGTGTTGTTTGTAAAAACAAAATTATTAGTCATTTTTTTAGAAATATCTTCAAAATAATTATTGATATCTTTCAACTGATTATATGTTTAAAAAACGTATCTTCAATATCCCTTTAATTTCAACTTTTTCTCAAAGATTACCTGTCAATTATAATAATTTTCGAACCCTCATTAGTCATAATAATAATAATAATAATAATAATAATCATAGAAATATCATGTCTAGTCAGTTAAAGAATATTAATGATTTGCCGCCATTATCAGATCCCCTCGAAAGCGCTAAAAGAGTTGCTGCTTATAAAGCGGTTGATGAGAATTTTCCTCAAATAAAAAATAACCAACAACTTATTGTGGGAATCGGAAGTGGATCAACGGTGGTTTATGCAGCAGAAAGAATTGGCCAATTACCCAATAAATCCCAATTTATTTGCATTCCAACCGGTTTCCAATCTCAACAATTGATCATTGAAAATGGATTAACTTTGGGAAGAATCGAACAATATCCGGAAATCGACATTGCGTTTGATGGAGCTGATGAAGTCGATGATCAATTAAATTTAATCAAAGGTGGTGGAGCATGTTTATTTCAAGAAAAATTGGTTGCTTATAGTAGTAAGAAATTTGTTGTTGTTTGTGATTATTCCAAAAAATCCCCTTCAAAATTGGGAATCAAATGGAGAAAAGGAGTTCCAATTGAAGTGGTACCGGTTTCTTATAATAAAGTTCAAAAAGATTTGATTCAAAAATTGGGAGCTAAAACCGCTATTGTTAGACAAGGCGGTAAAGCAAAAGCTGGTCCTGTAGTGACTGATAACAATAATTTTTTAATCGATGCCGATTTTGGGGATATCCAAGATCCAGCATCTTTACATAATCAAATCAAATCTCTTGTTGGGGTAGTGGAAACAGGGTTATTTGTTGATGGGATTGCTAATAGTGCCTATTTTGGTGAAAGTGATGGTTCTTTTACAACTCAAAAAAGATCATAAATAATGTGTATGTGTTGGTGAATTTATGGTTTTATATATTATATATTTTTTTTTATTTGCTTTTACTGTTCTTTTTTATTTTTATAAACATTTTCTTTTCTTTTTTTTTTCATATTTAATGTGATAATGGCTACCAAAAAAAAAACAATTTATAATAATAATAATAATAATATTCATTTGTGTTTTGTTTAAATATTATTATTGTGTATTTTTTAATATTATCAGATCAAGAAATGGTTCCAACAAACTGGGTCTGGTCAGTTTATAGTGTTTTGTGGGGTTGAAACTTACTAACACAGTATGTAATCGTAGATTTGAAACTTTATTTTTTCTTTTTCGACTGGACTTCGATAATTGAGGCTTTGAGTAGTATGTATCTCATGTGATCTTGTCCTGGGCTTTGAGTCTCTTGCTGAGGGCTCTATACGCGTGACTTAAGCGACTGTCTAATTATAACAGTTACCCGATCTGTTTTTTCCCAGCCGAAAGAATCTGAATGGTTAGGAATTGACACACGGAGAAGGAGGACAGTGTGTGAGTGGGTGCGCTGAGAGACTCTGTGAGCATTGGAGGAATACCGAGAGTTAGAGACTGGTTCACACCTGCTACTGTGGGATTCTGACCTTGTGCAGTGAGTGAGAGTTGGTGAGAGAAACCGGGAAAAAAAAAAAAAAAAAAAATTAAAGTGATACTAATAAAATTTTACACCCTATTACAGTTGACTGTTGAATAAACTTCAAATAGCATCAAAGGAATCAGTGTCAATAATGTCTGCCAATAACAAGATCTTGTCTTCTGCTCCAACTGAACTTGAATTACAAGTTGCTCAAGCTTTTATCGATTTGGAAGCTCACACTCCAGAATTGAAAGCTGACTTAAGATTGTTGCAATTCAAATCCATCAGAGAAGTATGTGTTTTTTTAATCTAAAATGAAGAATTAAAAATAAACCCAAAAATCAACAATCTAAAGTAAAGAGAAGTAGAATAAGCAGAAAAAACAAATCAACAAAGAGTTATGAATTTTTCAAATTAATGAGATTGTTATGAAAAAAATAATGAATGTTAAATCACCACAAATGTCAAATGGAAACAACCCTTGAATTATTCAACAATATGACTAGTGAAAAATATCTATTCTGTGGATTAAAAGAAAAATTTTATCTTCCATATCTGAGCTATTAATGATCAACTTTCATATTAAATATGACCTTTGAAAATCAAAACTGAATTATTCATCAAATCACTAAAAATTTTCAAATACCAAACTACAATTATAATTTGCAACAAATCTCAACGACCATACAAATTTGATTATCAAAATGAAAAGCAATTTTTTTTTACTTCTCTATTTAATGGATTTCGTACTGTTGAAACTCTTACTAACAATATTCATTTAGGTTGATGTCACCGGTGGTAAAAAAGCTATTGTCATCTTTGTCCCAGTCCCATCTTTGTCTGCTTACCACAAAGTCCAAATCAGATTGACCAGAGAATTAGAAAAAAAATTCCCAGACAGACATGTTGTCTTTTTAGCTGAAAGAAGAATCTTGCCAAAACCAGGTAGAACTTCTAGACAAACCCAAAAAAGACCAAGATCAAGAACTTTGACTGCTGTTCACGACAAAATCTTGGAAGATTTGGTTTTCCCAACCGAAATTGTCGGTAAAAGAACCAGATTTTTGGTTGGTGGTAACAAAGTCCAAAAAGTTTTGTTGGATTCTAAAGATTCTTCTAACGTCGACTACAAATTGGAAAGTTTCCAAAACGTTTACAGTAAATTGACTGGTAAACAAGTTGTTTTTGAAATCCAAGGTGATTTTTAAGGAAATCAAAAATGAATTGGTTTTTTTAATTTTTTGATAAAAAGATATATACATATAAATATTTTTTCTCATCAAAAAAAAAAAAAAAACTTTTATTTTAATTTTTGCTTTTTTTTATAATAATAATCTGGTTTTTCTTAGTTTCCCCCTTCTATTAATATGATGAAATTATAACCAAAAACATATACAAATTTGGGAAAAGAATCGTAAGTTCTAAGTTACTTCATATCTATTGCCTCAACAAGCCATTAGTATTGGTGACACCTAATAAATAGTTAACATTTTGAAAAAAATTAACATAAGAACTGAGTACATAATAAAAGACGTGCTTTGGAATCTCATAACTAAATTAAGTCAGTGCTCTGTTTTTCATTTAATGACTGTATAACACAATCGCTGAACTCACTATGTAGATATTATCTTGAAGTCATGCAGGTTGGTTTAAGTATAATCCTTATTCTTAAGATCCAGAACTACGCTGAATAGCTATTTTGAAACCATTTCACATACGTACGATTAATACAAAACAATCAATTATTATGTAAAGGATTCATCCTATGCTCTAATTGAGATATACGTCGTAATGATGCTAACGATAATGCACACATTATTACGTTGACTCTGTATAAGAAAAAGTGTTTACTAATAATGAATCTGTTTTATTTAGAAAAAAAAAGAAAATTTCACTGAATACTTACTATCAAACTTTATTAAATATTATTTATTATTTTACATTTGTTTGATTGTTTTTCGATCCTCTCCTTCTGCTTATTTCTTTTCCTATCTTTTGAGATAACAATAATCTTTCTATCCTTGATTGGACAATGGTGAGTGCAAAGAATTAAAAAGATTTTTATTACAATATTTATAGTTCTAACCATTTGCAGAATAGAATCTATATATGATATAATTGATCATAACTGTGTTTATAATAACACAATATATTTTATGTTGACGATTATATATAGACGTACACAATTCAACATAAGTAAGATATTTGTATAAATCAAATTACTTTGTAAAATAATTAGAACAATTTTATTTTGGTGTAGAAAAAGAAAACGTTAACTTTGATTATATTTGGAATCGGTATTTGAATTTGCATCCATGATGATATCTAGGTTTACAATGAAAACTTATATTTGATTTCAAATCCATTTTTCTATATATCATTTATCAAAAATGCAATTCAGATAAAATGAAGAGAAGTTTGTATTATCTTTTGCTGAAAAATACTCATTGCATTAAGTCAATGTTGAACTTCTTTCTATTTTAAATTGGAACTTAAACTACTAGCCAGTTTTTTTTTTTTTTTTTTTTTCTGAAACAAACAATTGAATTATAGTGATAAATAACAGAAAAGGTATACCGTGAAAAGATTAAGCTAATAATGGATAGAATCAAAAAAAAATGTAGATATTTAAAAGGAATAAAGAAAGCCAAATCAACAACAGAACATAAACAATAGTAATAATAATAATTAAGGGGTTAAAATAAGCTAAGTTAACAACTGAATCAAATAAAAAAAAATAAAAAAAAAGAAAAAAAGAAAAAAAAATACGAAGATAAAATAAAAGTTAACAGAAACAAATAAAGGAAAAAGATGATAAAAAAAAGGTTGTTTTATAGTGATTAGCAAAAAAAAAAAAAAGAAAAAAAAGAGAAAAATCATCCAGCAAAGAGAAACAAAATGTAGGAGGTTTATTGTGGTGGTTGCTCTTTCTTGATCAATATATTTCTAGTTTTTGAGATTATTGTTATTTTTTTTTTTTTTTTTAATATGTGTATCTAATGAGCATCTTTGGAATTATTAGATATCCAAGATAACCCTTCGATTAAACCTTGACCAGTCAAGGCATTACTTGCGACAACACACCAAATATGATCTTTTAAATTTTCCAATTCCAATCTTCTAGTAATTTCTTGAGGTTTCAAAGCATTTGGTAAATCTTTTTTATTGGCAAAAACTAATAATAATGCATCTTTCATTTCTTTATCGGTGATGATTTTATACATTTCTCGTTTAGCTTCAGCTATTCTATCGATATCTGCACTATCAATAACAAATATTAAAGCATCGGTTCCTGTGAAATAATGTCTCCATAATGGTCTGATTCTATCTTGTCCACCAACATCCCAAACATTAAATTTGATATTTTTGTAAGTAACGGTTTCCACATTGAACCCAACAGTTGGCACAGTTGTTATTCCTTTATTAAGTTTCAATTTATATAAAATTGTGGTCTTACCAGCAGAATCCAATCCTAACATAAGAATTCTCATTTCACGGTTACCAAACATTTTGTTCTAAAAGACAACGTTAGTAAAAAATGATATCTATCAAACAAATTGTTATTTTAGTGGGGGAAAAAGGATAGATAGTACTTACTAGCATCTTCGATATAGAACCACCCATTTTTGTGACAGATTATAATAAAGAATTAAAAGGAATAACCAAGGGTTGTTATGTTATTGGTGGGGTAGATATATTTTTTGTGGTAATAATGTAGATATATTAATGTGGGAATATCCTGACTTTTATTTTATTTTATTTTATTTTTTTTTTTTTCTTTCTTTCTTTCCTGTTTCTCTCTCTGTTATTTCTGTTTTTGGAACACACACTTTAAAAAAAAAAAATTAGAGAATTTGGAAAATTCTGCTGAAAAAAAAAAAAAAAAAATAAAATAAAAAATAAAAAATAAAAAATAAAAAATAAAAATAAAAAAAAATAAAATTAGAAATTAAGTTAATCGGGTATCAAATGATATCTGATTGTTTTTTAAAGATCTTCAAAATTAGAGATAAAGTATTCAGATAATACAAAATGAGATAAAATATAATATGAAATGAGGTTTTATTTTTATTATTATTATTATTATTATATATTCTATCTCAGGTAATTATTTCTTTGATTTTTTAATTAATAAAAACGGGTGATTTGTTCACTTTTATTTTATTTTATTTTTTTTTTTTTTGCCAATTAAACGCAGGGTGTTTTTGGACCCCATTTTCACCACTAACATCAGATGAGTGTGTGAGAGAACACACACACTAAAACCAATTTTTTTTTTTTTTTTTGACAATAAATACAACAACTACTTATATATATAGATCTAAAACATAAACATTAAATCACTTTTCTTCTCAACACACATAAATATATAGCTAGTAGCTCATAAAAATTCAGCATAACTAGTAGGAAATAACCCATTTCTCCCTTTACTTTCTCCTTTGGTCCATCCTGAACCATCATCTTTTTCTAATATCACCACTGTATCCCCCGCTTGTATTGTCAATTCATCATCTCCATCAGCTTGATAATCATATAAAACTTTGGCCTTTGCAACTTTGGTGCCTCCTTTTCTAGGTGTCACTGGTGGAGGAGGCATTGATGATTTCCTGCTGCCAATAGATTTAGTGACTTGACTAACAACAATATAACTTGTAGGAACCAACCCTTGTTCCATTGAAGGCTTCTTTATCTTGGTCCAACCTGACCCATCATCAATCTTAATCACTTCGAATTTCTCCCCACCAACAATAGAAATCTCATCGTCAGCAGTCGATTGATAATTATATAATGCAGTTCCTTCTTCAATTGTAATACTTGCTCCTGCTGTTGTCGATTCTTCATGAGGAGAGGCAAAAAACCCTGCTGATTTTCTAAAACTTTTGAATTTAGTTTTAAGTCCTCCTTCATAACCAGAAGTGGCATTACTTCGAGTAGTATTAAGACTATCAACATCTGTTCCTGTTCCCGCAGTTGCAACAGTATTACTTCGAGAACGACCTGTTGATATCACTGTTGTTGTTGTTGTTGATGGACTATTACTACTGCCACTGCCACCAATTTTAAGAAAACTTTTCAAACCTTTTTTCTTCTTTTGTATTGGTTTTGTGATTGTTAAATCTTGATCTCCTACGTTGGATTGAATATATTCCAATTCAACTTCGGAGGCAACTTTGATATTATCGTATAAAACAAAAGTTTTCAAACAATTAAGATTTTCATCAACATAATAACGAACGGTTTTCCCATATTGTTCATCTTTATTATTATTTGTTTTCATTTTAGACTTGATTTGAGTGATTTCATTAATTTTAACTTGTAAATTCTCACACAATTGATCATTTGCGGTATATCTTTTATTTGCAGCATCCAATTTGATTTTCAAATCGTCCAATTCATCAGGTTTATCAATGATTAATTGATCATCATCATGCCAAATTGGTGATGGTTCATAATAAAAATCCAGTGGTTCATTCCATGGGCCCAAATTATGCTTAATAAACATAATTGTATCCAAACTAAAATTGTTTTTTTTGATTATTTCCGTCAATGGATTCAATTTATTATTAAGTTCGGTATTACAATTAGTTTCTAATTCGATACAATTTTGCCAAAGCTTATTCAATTCAACGGTTTTAAATTCATTAATATCTTGTAATCCATCTAAAACTTCAGGTAAATCTTGATAATAATATTTATCTTTTAATCTATTAGTTTGATTAATTTTAATTAAATATGAATTTTTACTAATATTCATTTTAGTTTCTTTATCATTCAACTTTTTTTGTGATTTTTCTTTATTATGAGAGGATTTTTCATTCTTTAAACGAGCATGTTCCATATCTTCACAACTAGAATCATAATTTTGTTTAGCTTTTTTCAATTCTCCAAAACTATTTTCTTTTTCTTTACTTATAACTCCATTTAATTCAATGTATCTTTTTTGTAATAAATCGGCGGTTTTTCTGAAATTTGAAAGATTCACAACAATTTTCTCATTCATTTCATTAGCAAATCTCAATTTGTCTTGAGCAATTAATTCCGTTTTATTCATGATTTCATTCCAAACTGTTAAACTAGAACTTTCTAATGATCCAGGGGTGACTACTGGTTCGTCACCAACACTAACTACAGTGCTGATTTTGGATTTTCTTTTGAAAGATTCGGAACAAAGAGCTTGTAATTTTGTTGCATAATCTCTTTCAATAATAGCTCTTTGTGTATAAAAATATTCAAGATCATTAATCCATGTCAAATTGTTTGAAACCCATTTATTTGTTTTTTTAAATCCGTCCTAAAGAAACAATAAATTAGTTTCACACACTTCACCAAATATTTGTCAATTAAAAAGCAAAAAAAAAAACAAAAAAAAAACATACTTTTAATTCGGTCCCCACACTAACCGATTCTACTTCTGTCATTTTTTCCTTTGTACTTTATCTAAATATGAATTGATTTTTTATAAATCGATAATATCAAAAATTGCAATAGCACATATATCCTTTTAATAAAAGATAAACTTTGCCACATTGTTTTCCTCGATTGGCAATTCCGAATCGCCCCTTCCACCAGGGCTACATAATAGTAATAAGAATGCTATAATATATTTAAAGTGTATGGTAATATAATAATAATAATATATATAAAACAATTTTTTAATAAAATCCAGTAAACCCAGATAAAAGAAAAAATTTAAAATAATCAAATTTAGCAATTTCATTAGCCCATTCCCAAGTACTTGTCAATCTACCATCCACACAAGAACCAGCACTGAAAAAATCATTTGCACCACTACCATTGAAGGCTTTTGTGAAAAAATGATTATTAATAATTTTTAATAAATTATCAACAGAATCAAATTGATTTTCAATTAAAGATAATAAAAATTCGTCTTTAACAAAATTTGTTTCGATTTCTAACAAACAATTATCAATAGGATTCAAAATTTTAGGAACTTGTAAATATTTATCAAGGAAAAAAAGGGCATTTGGAACCGTTGAATCTCCTAAATGAATATATGAAGACCCAATCCAATATCCAGTACTTTTTTTCACTTTTTCAACCAAATTAAACATTTGTCGATAAAGTTTAGGACAACTTTTCACTCTATTCAACCCTTGACCAGTTTCGGTCAATTTATAATTGGTTTGATCACTCAATAAATCATCATCAGCTAAGGACCATAAATGGATCATTTCTTTCATTATAACAGACCATAAACTTAAGGATTGTAAAACATATTCGTATTGTTTATCATGTTTATGGGTCAATCTTGATCCATCTCTACCAACTTTGATTCCAAGTGAATAAGTTGGATGAGATGATTTATCTTTGAAAAATTCCAATCTTTTGATCATTCTATTAACAGGAGCTCTATTTGCATTTATATAAGCATTGAAATCTCCAATAGAATATAAAACTTGTTTAATTTCTTCGTTACTAAACCCATTGAAAGAACTATATTTTTTGGCAAGTTTTTCAATCGAATATTCTTTGATCTTGATTTCTTTTTGAACTTGAGATCTAGGTTTATTTCTTGAAACAATTTCCGCAGTGGCATTAATGATCAACTCATCATCGAAAATCCCCAAGGCCTTGCCATTATCATTTGGTCTTGAATTCAAATAATTGTTGATGGTTTTAATCGGCTTATACAAATCAAATTCCATATGGGATTTGATTTCAGGTAATCTTGAATCCATAATCATATACATCAATTTACCAAAATTGTCATTGAAACGATTTGGATTAAGAATTTTATAACGTCTACCTATTTCAAATATATTTTGAAACCATTTTTCATTATCATGGAAATTTTTATTAACAATTAATTCTGATCCAATTTTCATGTTTTTAGAAACTACCAACCCTAATAAAATCGAACAAATTTCTTTTAATTGAGTAACAATTCTTTTGGATTTGGAAGTGTATGAAAAAATGTCAATTTTATTAGTATAATCAGATACATTCAACGCAGAATCTAATAATTTGAATAATTGACGTTCTTCTGCAGTTAATCTTAAAGGAATATAATTTGCTTGAGTTTTTATTTCATTCATAATGATTTTATTGATACTTTCATGATCATAATTAGTCTTGTTGATATTGGTACTCAACAATGTTTCCAACTCTTCTGCTGTATATTGTATTTCTTCTTCCTCTTCTTTTTCATCACTATTTGATGATTGTGATTTTTCAGTATCTTTATTTTCATTTTCATCAATGATTTGAGCATCATTAGTTATTAGTTTCTTCTCTGCAACATGAGTTTTTCTTTTTCCTGAATTATGGATCAATTTGAAACAAACATCACAAAAATAATCATCACAATTAATACAATGTAATGAGCTTGGCATATCAGTACATTCTACACAATATTCATTGGTAGTACCAATGGTTTCTTTATCATCAAGTTTATTGTTTAAATCATCATTGATTTCAATATCGATGTCTTCATTTTCTAAAATGTCGTTTAAAGTTGGTTTTTCAGACGACATAATTGAAATATATAGAATATATTTAAAGTCCAAATCTCAAATCATAATCATTTGCCTGCTTTTCTCATAGTTTCTTTTTTTTTTTCTTTTTTTTTTTTGTTCGCCTGAAAATTTTCTTTTTCTTTTAAAATGGGTTGTGATGTGCGAGTAGCATTATGATTAAAGCTTCTCTTGGATAGATAATAAAGAACATCATTAAACACATTATTCAAATACTTTATCATTATTATTTTAGATAAAAACGTTTTATTAACATAAAAAAGAAAATGAAAGATGAAGACGAAAAAAAAAAAAAAAAAAAAAAAAAACACAACACACACAACACAAAAAGAAAAAAAAGAAAAAAAAGAAATGCCCGTCATATATTAGTTTAAACAATAGTAGTCAATTTAGCTGTCAATTCAATTTGAGTTTTGATAGAACTGATCAAATATTCAATCATTAAAGTATCTTGGATATATTTGTTGAAATTAGAATTGAAACCTTCATAATTGGAACTAAATAATAACAAATTAGAAATAAGAAATTTACCAATTTTATCAACTTTTCCATCGACTTTAACTTCTCCAGACAAGATTTTTTCAACGTAAGAGATATTAGCATCAATCAATTGATTTACTTTAGCCAAGTTTTTTTCAATCATTATCAAATCATTATAAGATTTTCCCAAATCAACAAGATTGTTGTTGTTATTTTCTTCGGATTTTAATGAATAACTAAGAGCCAAAGATTCGGCAGAATTGTAAGTGATTTCATATGGTATTGGGATGAATAAATTGTTTGAACCGGAATCAGCGCCATTAGCAGCGCCACCAATCGGTGTTGTCACATAAGTGTTAACTATTGGAGTAATCGCATTGTTGTTTTCAACATCTCTTGATTGTAAAGTCAAATGGATGGCAGAATATGGATAAGTACCTTCTTTAGAGTTGAAAAAATCATGGACTAAAGAAGAAACAGTGTCCAAATTATTAGAGGTTTGAAACCAACCAACAATAGAATTTTTTGGATGGGCTCTTTTATATAATTGAAACAAGTTTTTGTGGTTGTATTCGTCGATGGTGACTTCATCATCTTTTTCTTCATGAGGAATGACATAAGTGTCATGGACTTCAACTTCAGATCCATCTTCTGATCTTGAACCTAAAAGTACTCCGATAGTTCTTGTATTATCTTGTGATCTTAATGATGATTCAAGGATTGATAAAAGGGCAGGGGATTGGACTTTGACATTGAGAGAGGTGCTAGCAAAGGCACTTATGTTTGGGTTATTGACTGGCACGCTTACGTTTGGTCTAACCAAGTTCAATATTTCTTCTGCCATAATGATGATTTATGTTCTATTGTTAGTCAGTGTAAAAACAAAAAGATTCGTTATTATTTTTCTTCACTTTTTCAAATTTGTTCAAATCAACTTTTTTCCGCTGAAAAATAAAAAAAAAAAAAAAAATTTTTTTGCTCCAAAAAAAAAAGAGGGTGTTTTTTTGGTCACCCGGTGTATGGTCCTCGGTATCACATGGCGCGCGCCGGATTTTCTCTATTCCAACACTTATCATCCTGTATTTAGGTATAATTTCAACATATTGATATTGAATTGATATTCTCTTGAGTTTTTATTTTCACATTTGATAATCACAAGCCCTTGTATTACCTATATATGGCTAATATTTACCGAGCGTAAAATCAGTGTGTCTAACATGCATAATGTCACAGCCCTCACAAATACTGAGTAGCCACTGCAAACATAATTTATTATAATATATATCATTGAAGAAGAAATCAATAAGCCATTGATAAAAAATATTTTTTAAGAAATATCAAAAAGATCTGAGCATAAAGGTCTTAGTTCTAATCAAAAATAATAGTCTGGAGAATTTTCCAAATGGTCGATGTAGTCCACTTTGATGATTTAGTCGTTAATATATCGACCCTTTTCTGCTTATGATTTTAAAACAAAGGATTTTTATCTATCACTTTTGACATGATTCGACTAGTATTTGTCTTGCAGGATACAAGCTCTGTTCAAATTTCCTGAGATATAGATTGACAAAAGAAAAGCACAGAGTCCTGAGATTGACTGCATTATTTCCTGTAGTGCAAACACTTGGTCAATCAAATTAAGAACCTTTAAATTTTTTTATTTAATAATAATGATTCTCGTAATTCCACTAATCAAAAATGAGATAAAAGGATAAAAGATATAACGCATATTATTTTCTTCTTACAAGTTCAAGTTCTTGCTGTGAGAGCTGTTTTCATGTGTATTAAGGTGGCAGATCAAGCTCTTAGAATTTAAAAAACTAATCAAAGGTATACATTGGCATTATTAATTTTTTGTGTAATAATTTTTCAAAGTGTGTTTTTGAACATAGACTTTAAGAGGCCTCCTCTTTGTCTTCATCTTTTTTTCTTGTTCTTCTTGATACTATCTATATACGACATTGTTTTATTTTATTTTTATTTTTTTTGTAATTCCGAGCCCTGAAGGGGATACTAACTGTGTGAGTGAAAAAGAGACATCTTATTGAAAATGAAGCTGTTTATCTCTCAGATCTCAACTACCAAATCTCATCGAGCTACAAAGATTTCCCAATTCTCCCTATCAAAGATGACTACTTATCTAGATAGGTTGGATCCTAAGACATTCATGTCGTTACCTTGGTTTTTGAGCAAAGGCGAACCAGGTAAGTGACCCCTTGTTCTTTTTGTTTCCCCACCACCCAAATGAATACGATGCACTAACGCTATTGATAGATTTCGAACACCATCTTCACTACCTTCAAGAAATTGAAGAAGATACTGCCGATAAAAGATACCAAAGTTATTATAGTCCCAGTCCTAGAAATAGATACAGTAACGTTTATTCTTGGTACAATAATACCGTCAAATTACCGGTCAAACTGGTAAATAATAAGGATTTAGATACTTTAACCCCAAAAGATAAAAACCTTATACCATTTGATTACAAATATATCAATGCTTCTAAAATCAACCTTCATTTCCGCAAATTCTCTCGCTATTCGAGATATTACATCGCCACTCAAGGACCTAGAGACCATAATGACAGAGGTTTTAGTACCATTAACCATTTTTGGCAAATGTGTTATCATGAGTCAGACCCATTACAAGAATCAAATCCCATAGTGATTGTAATGCTCACTCCTTTGATGGAGTCTAATAGAAAAAAATGTGGCTTATATTGGCCCGTCAGTCATGACTCCCCTTTGATATGTCCTAAAGTAGATACAGAAACTAAAACAAATATCTCTTTTGAATGTGGATTACAAGTTAGTTTTGTCAAAGAAACAAAACACAATGAATATACCCATACAGAGTTATTATTAACCCCCTTAAACCCATCACCTGAAGGTTATAAACCAAAAGTTATTCATCATTTTTATTATCATCAATGGCAAGATCTTTCTGCTGCTCTGATGGGGTTTGATACGTTGAGAAAAATCTCAAAACAAGCATGGGAATACATTGGGAAACCTGATTCTCCAAAAACAAATACTAATCCATTATACGTCCACTGCTCAGCAGGAGTAGGAAGAACTGGTACATTTATTGCTTTGGAATATTTGATGAATTTTTGTCAACAGCAAGATCTAATAGACTATTCTAATGAAACTGGATATTATGATGAAGACCATGACCCGATAGTCGAAGTCATTGCAAAAATGAGAACCCAAAGAATGATGATGGTTCAAAATATTTCTCAATTAAGTTTTATTTATGAAACTTTACAACGCAGATTCGTCAAAACACTAAAGAATGATTCAACTGTCTAGAAAACCATCATTCGTAATTAGTTTTTGTTCATCAAGAATTGCTCCTTTGCTTTTAAATTCCGGTTTGTTTGTTTTTTCATTTTTTTTTTTTTTTTTTTTTTTTCTAGAGTTCCTTATTTAATTGATGTTAGACTTCAATAGAATTTATTTTAGGCTTATATTAGATTAATAATAAGAAGTACAATTGAACGACTCACGCAATAAGATGCATGTCTACACACCCACAAAATGTATACTGATGACTACAAAAAAAAAAAAAAAAAAAAAAAAAAAAATTAATAGTCCAAAGACTTGATACTAGTCTATCCTAAATTTATAGATTTTTTCTTTACTCTTAATTTCAATTCCAAGCTTCTTCAGTTTTGTTTTCAATACATCCATCAGCTCATCGGTCCGAAGGCACCGTTGAAAAATTAAAAAAAAAAAAAAAAAATAAAACAAAATAAAATAAAAATAAAAACTGAGACACCAAACCTTGCTAGTCTATCAAGATACCAAAGTTAAAACTATTATATTCTTAAAGATAATTCTCAGATCAAAGAGCCTGTATAGAATTATAACAAAAATTTTGTATTTCATATCAACAATTTTATCTCACATACCATGAGCCAATTAATCCATGAAACTAATCAAATATAATATTGAGCCGAGAACCACCCACAAACAATTGAAACAATCTACAATAATAAATGAAACTAAAACCAAACATTCATAATGTCTGAAAAAGTTCAATTGAAACCGAATATCAATGATGGTAGCCAGGGGCGTGATATCTCCAGAAGATCAACTTCTACTTCCCCCATCATACTGCAAAGGAACCTCCAAATAAGTAAAAAAGCATTGTCACAAAATCTCCAATCAGATCGAATTGATAAATTAAACAATATAACTGAGATTTTAAATGAACATTTAGATTATATTGATACGTTAAAGAGGCAGCGTCGTTTAAATAATGATCCGCACAGAACTACTTCATCGGCTATATTCCACCCAATAAGTTCCCCAATTCCTGATCCCAATAGGAATACATTAATAAATACATCTTCAAGCACACAATCAGTATCAACCAACACAACAGGTGATAATGAAAATAAATACAACAACAACAAAAAACTTGAAGATGGAACTTCATCAAAATCAGAAGATCAATACAATTTTTCTATCCCCAATCATATTCTCCGAATCAATAAAGACAGAGCCATATCTTTAAATAGTAAACCTACTGACAGATATTTTGTCTTATGGTTTATGTTATCATGTTATTTCCCATTATTTGCTTCTTGTTTTGGGCCTTTGGCAAATATGATTTCCATTGCTGCTTTGGTGGGCCGATGGAGAATTGATTCTCAAGGTAATTACGTTTCCGATCCTGCTTGGGTTTTAATTGTTAATTCATTCAGTATTGTATTTGGAACGATTTCTGATATATCATTAATCATGAATTTTTCCAAAAATTTGGATTATGTCATTGCTCAAACAATTTCTATTGTTGGATGGTTTATTGCTTCTTGTTTATTGATTTCTATTGTTATTGCTGAAAAACTTATTGTATTGGATAGTTCTTCAAGTAAAGAACATCATTATATTTCTGGTGAAGGGTTTTATTATGCAATTTTGACGTCAATTCTTTATTTCGTCAATTCTTTTCTTCTTCTTTGTAATTTGACTGGGTATCTTCGCAAAAAATATAATGGTGAGTTTAATCTTGATGCTCCTCAAAGAGGTCTTATTTTTTATACTTTAACATTTGCAACTTGGTTGAGTATTGGGGCAGCAGCTTTCACAAAATTAAATAATATCACTTATGGGGCATCTTTATATTTTTGTGTTGTTAGTGTTACTACAGTAGGATTGGGTGATATCATTCCTCATTCCAATGGCGCTAAAGCTTTTTTATTGATTTATGCTCTTATAGGGCTCTTGATTTTAGGGTTAATTATTTCAACGGTTCGTTCAATGGTTTTCAATCATAATGAGCCAATTATTTTTTGGAGTCAAGTGGAAAAAAGAAGAGAGAGATTATACAATAAATATTTCAAAATCCTCGAACAAAAATATTCTAAGCGTGAAAAAGAAGAAGAAGAAGAAATCAATGAACAACAAAGTGGCATTGGTGATGAAGATGATAATAAAAACGATAATAACGACGAAGATGATGAAGTTGGTTATGATGGTGATAATGATGAAGATGATATCGAAAACTATTCCAACAATGGAAATAGTAATTCTGGGAATGTTCTTGCCATAAAAAATAAAAATTACAATAATGGCATATCATCTATCAATTTAAATAAAAATAAAAACAATAACGCTAGAAATGATGATAGTGACGAGGATGATAGTGAAGTTCATGATTTTAATGGGTCAACAATACAAGAAAACAAAGATATGTATCAAGGGATATTAAGACATCGAATACCGGACAGCGAAAGACGAAGAAGAAGGAGAAAAACTAGAAGAAGAAAAAAAGAATTTTCTGATAAGTTAAAGAATGGCCAAGAATTGTCTGATGAAGATATTTTCAATTTAATGGAAATTATTCGAAGAGATTCACATAATTACCAAAGATTTCTTCTGTTATCCATCACCGTCTTTGTTTTTGTTTGTTTTTGGTTGTTAGGCGGAGTAGCGTTCATGTTAATGGAAGGTTGGGACTATTATAATAGTATTTACTTTTGTTTTCTTTGTTTACTTACCATTGGATATGGCGTTCCTGCCCCAACTTCTTCATTTGGAAGATCTTTTTTCGTTTGTTGGGCCCTTGGAGCAATCCCATTGAACACAATGTTAATTTCAAATATCGGGGATACTTTGTTTATTTTATGTGTTGATTATTCAGATAAATTGACAAATTTTGTCTTTACTAGTAATTATTATCAAAAATTTGTTCCGGAATCTTGGAGAAAAGACACATCCGAAACCATTTCTGAATTACGAAGCTCATTGACTGCTGCATCAACTAATACCAGCAGCTCTTCCAGCAATAATAATGATCTAGAAAATAATAATGTTACTTCTACAACTGCAAATAAAATGTCAAATTTCACTGAAATGGAGGATGCTTTCAAACAGCTATCTCGTATTAGTACTCATCTTGAGCCCCCCCTCACCAATCAATCGAGTATCGATGCAGAAAATCTTGAGAACGAAATTGATTTATTAAGTGGTAATGGCAATTCTAATAATAATATTAACAGTACCGATGTAATTGCTGCCACTGGTTCACCACTTCAAAATCAATATAATTTGGTTAAAAATGGTATTTTACAAACTTCACGTCATAATATGAATGTTCTTCAAACAATACTTAAAAATCAAAAAGATATCATTGAATTAATCGATATTTTGGAATCGATTAGACGACTTTTTGAATCTCAAGAAAATTCTATGAGTTCTGATAATAATAATAAACATACTTATGAAGAATGGTCTCATTTGTCTAAATTGGTAGATAGTTCAAGACTACGTGCTCCTTCCATTAATGATTCATCTTCTGATACTTCATCATCGAATAATAATGGACCAAGAAGTGACATTTTTTGGATAAGTGAAAGATCTCCGTTGAAATATCCGTTGGATGAGAACAATTATTTCTTATATCGATATACTAGGATATTAGAAATCAAGATGAATGAGTTATTAAAAGACAATATACAACATTATAATCGATTTTTGGAAAGAATTCAAGAAAATCATCTGGATGTTTTTCATGAATTGGAATATTTGAAAAAAATCGTTTGTGAACGAGATAAATTTTTAAGCATAGAAGATGTTATGGAACAAAAACATGATCAAAATGATAATTAAACCGGAAAATCATAAATGACAAATAACGTGAGTAACTTTTCTTGTTTCTTTTTTCTACATTATTTATTTCCTTAAGTTGTATTATTAGTCTTACGTATTTTTTCGTAAGTTTATATTCATTGCTTATTTTTGTTTTCAATATTATAGACATCTATATTTAATTGTTAATATTTAATTGTTATTTTCATTTGCAGTTGTTACCAATGTAACTTAACATTTGTCGAATTATTATTATATGATTCTGCAATTTTTTTTTTTTTTTCGATAAGAGTTTTTATGATTGCGAGTTCGAGTCTCGCCATCGTCCGATTACATGTTTGTTTTTTGAACGGGTAACAGGTCTAGCTTTCACGATTTTTTTCTGTATTTTTTTTTTTTTTTTTTTTTTTTTTTTTTCTAACCACGTAATTTGAATCAAGACATCAAAATTAAACATTTGATCTATTAGTACTAATAACAACAATATTGATCAAAACACTAAACATTTTCATTTCGTTCATTTTTTTAACTTGAATTTTTCAATTAGCCGAAGAGAAAATAAATATCCTCTATCCATTGAATTTACAATATTTTTTCTTTCGTACGTCTCATTCCTCGTGCCTTACAAATAGATAATACAAACAATAATATAATGTTCAATTTGTCACTTTACACAATAACTGCCACTTTAATTTTAGATAGTGAAGGAAAAAGACTTTACACAAACTACTATTCCCCGACTCATCATCATAATGGAAGCACAGATTTAGAGTCAGATTCCAATCTTCAAATAAAAAGTCAACCTTTTCCAACTTTGAAATCGCAAGAAGCTTTTGAAAAAGGATTATTCCAAAAAACTTTCAAAACTAAAAACACCATTGTATTATACGAAAACCAAATTGTTGTTTACAAAGTGGTTTCCGATATTGGAATATATATTGTGGGAAACATCAATGATAATGAAATAATGCTCTATCAAGTTCTTTCCGGACTTTGTGAGGCCCTTGAAATTGTCTTGAAAGATGCTGTGGACAAAAAGTCTGTTCAAGAAAACTTTGATTTTGTTGCTTTAGCAATAGATGAAGCTATTGATGATGGTATTGTTTTAGAAACTGATGGAAATATTATTGCTTCAAGAGTTAGTAAAAGACCATCCAATGAAAACTCAGTGAACATCGAATTAAACGAAGGCTTGTCAAGTGTCTTGAAATTGGCTAAACTGAGATTCGGCGCTTTCAATTTTTAGTTAATAGTCACGCCATCATCATTACAAATATTAATTTGATTTCCTTTAATGTATTTATATGTTACCTTCATTTCGATCTTTTTCCTTTATTTTTTTTTTTTTTTTCTTTTTCTCTAACTCACTGCCTATTTTCTTTCTGTACTAGTCTTCTCCTTATAAACCCATCTTTCTCTATCCCCAGTCAAACTAAAAATAAAAAGCATTATGATTCTTGTTGATTAGTTTTCAAAATAGCTTCAATTCATATTCAAAGATAGAATTGTAATCATTTATTGGGCATTGCAATTCCAATATGAAAATTAGTGTTGTAGTGGTTTGGAATATTTATAACAACACTTCTTTTGTTGTTTTTCTTTCTTTTGTAATTGCCACTATTCATGTAATTGATTAAATATGATGATTATCATCTTTATTGATCATTTGAATATCACTCGGCTGACGCCAACCATATAAAGAACAGCTTATAAAAAAAAAAAAAAAAAAAAAAAGCAATCGTTCCACTAGTTATTTATTTATAATTAGTATTTAAAAACTATTATATCCTTACTTTTAAAAATACTCTTATTGATTAATTGACAAAATCGTTTGTAAACGGTGAAATCTTGATTAATCAAGACTGACTTCAATGGAGCCATGAATCTGTATATATAGAAGTTTATTGACAATTATTTTTGAATAAACATCAGGAGATAGATGAAGATCTGTGTAAATCTAGTGTCTCTATTTTCCTTTTACCCAATCTAACTTTGATGGGTCAATAATAATTTTATCATGACATGCATATTCACTATTATGATTCCATGGAAAAAAATAAAATAACTTAACTTACCCGGGTCGAAGCGCCAAATTTTTTTTTTTTTTTTTTTTTTTTTTTTTCATTCTCTTTATACCAAATACAAGTAACTGAACTACTATTTACATGTAAATAACAATTAGAACATAAAAAGGATATTAACTTGATATCAAAAGACAAATAATAAATCAACAAATATAATCATGTCATTTACATTATTCGATGATATTTTCGACGTCAAAAGCGTTGATAACGACAAATATGACATAGTCTCCCGTCTCACTTTAGACTCAAAATCTAGTCAAGATATTTCCCTTACACTAGATATCAATACCGATCTTTATCCAGTCAAAGTTGGTGATAATTTAAGTTTAGCTTTAGCTGAAAATTTGACAGAAAGTGGTCATAGTGGCTCATGGAGACCTCAAAGACATGGCGAGCGTTCTTTGGCCGATGATTATGAATATGTGATGTATGGTACAATTTATAAATTTGACGAAGGTAAAGATGAAATCGTCAAAGTATATATTTCATTTGGTGGATTATTGATGTGTTTAGAAGGTCCATATCGTAGTTTGTCCTCATTGAAAAAAGAACATATTTATTTGTTGATTCGTCGTTGAAAAAAGTGACAAAAAAATTTTATTTTGTCATTTTGTATTTGTATTTTATTATCATCATCCTTTTTTTTTCTTAATTACTCAATCAATCTCATAATTTTTTTTCCCTTTCTCGTGCTATATTATAATTTGTAATTACATATTTTTTTTTGAACAAGATTTAAATCAGACAACGAGTACTCAAAGCAATATGGGTTAATCAATATATCACATCATAAGTAGTATGAATTTGATGCATTCCTTAATAATTAAGATTGAATTGATTGCATATTGTTATTATCAACATTATTTACTATTATTATTGTTATAACAAAACGAATTTAATATTAATAATAAATAACATAATCAAACGCACATGCTCATTTTTAATAAAAAGATAATTGAAACTATTATTTTTGTTATTATGAATTTATGAATTGCCCTAAGCAGCCAATATTATAGTGACAGGTTGACTGAAGTTAAAACATTGCATTCTCTAACCCAAAAACCCGGGTTATAAAAATTATATATAGGGTACACGGATAAAATTCAAAGTCGCCGATGTAGCGCATATCAACAACACAATCCGTGCAACATAGTGCGATGATCTAGATAACTATCATAAGATAGTTAAATAGGGACTCTAATGTGAAAAAAAGAAAAAAAGCCAAATTGTCTGGTGCGCTGAAATGGTCTACCTATGTAGGCGTCACGGGTTCGATTCCATGTTTAGTCACTCATGTGGATGGTGCGCCTCTATAGAGATATCTTGAAAAGGTTGCACCCACTGAGTTAGAATACACATAAGTCTGTGTATATGGTGTCTGGCCAGTACCATGAAAAAAACCTAAGTCGGTTTCCCTCCGTGTCGAGGTTTTTTTTAATTACTATAGTATATTCAATATATTGATTAACAATATATTGTTAATCAAATGTGATGTTTGGCGTACATAACATGTATTTGTAACTGTAAACTATTTGGTCAATAATCGGAATCTTAGATAGCTCATGGTTTTTTGTTTGTTTTTGTTTTTTATTTCGTTTAATTATAATTCTAAAAGTTAGTTATGAATTCAAATAGAATATAAATTTATATAATATAAGACTATTGGTAACTCTTCTGCTGGGGAAGCCTCTTTACGGCTAATAATAAAGTAAATAAAACATATATGTTGCTTCTTATCTATATTTAGAGCATTTTTCCCAAAAATTTTCAGAAAGTTACAATCTTTTATGTCTTCATTTAAGGCATGTTAGAAACTAAACACAAATATTGAATGAGCCGCGCTTGTGCTTTTATGTTTTTATTTTGCATTGAATTGTAAATGAGGAAGATCTATTATGTCATTAGGGCGAATCCTTTAAATTTTTTTTTTTTTTTTTTTTTTTTTTCGTAATCATGAAAAGTTCTACATTAAATGAATCATATTACACGAAGAGGAGATGGGTGTCCCTAATGCGGGCATAAATGATTGTTTCAAGAGAAAATAAAACAGGCGATGATATTATATAACGAACATATCAATAAAGATAAGCTCTTCAAAAACAGTAAGTAAGTTGGTAAAAAGATTATTTTAAATGAAATCAAAATCAAAGAAAAAAAAAAAAAATGTGGTGTAAATTCAAGGCATCAGGGGCAATAAGAAGATAAAAACATGAAAACAAAGAAATAATGAAAAAAAAAAAAAAAAAAAAAAAAGCTGATAACAAGACTAAAAATATAAATTACCCACATATGCCAGTCAATATCTTTAATCAAATATGAACTATCTCTATAGACTCACAAAGGATAAGCCAATAACTAACACACGATTCAATCTGTTTCCACGAGGACATAATTAGATTGATCCTGTTTAATCAAACCCATTAATGGAAGAGAATTTTTTAGGATCAAGCATAATGAAATAAAATTAAGTAAAGCTAACTTTATAATTGTTTTATTTAATAGATATGTATGAAAGAATGTGATGAAAGATATTTATATAATGCCATTTTTTTTTTTTCCTTTCCTTTTATCGTCACAAAAGTCCGAACATTGAAGGAGACATATCATATACTAAACAAGGACATCAGATCTTGGTTGTGAGAAGTCAAAAACTAATGGAATTATTGACATAAAGAATATAACAATAAAAGCAAAGCCACTTAAGATAGTAAGTTAATAAAGAAATAAATGTAAAAGGCAATGAAAATCAGTAGAGGTTAAAATAGAAATAATCTAATTAACGAATAAATTCAAGTATTAAGACAGCTGGATATGCAAAAAAAATATGTATAATAAAATAAGGAAATTATTTAAAATTATGTAGAGCTTATGTTAAAAAGTTGAATTGATCACAAGAGCGTGAGGGAAAAAGGCGCCATCAATTGGTCCTTCTTTCGTTCTACTTGCATTAGGATGTAAATAATCCCCATCCAGACCAAATGCTCCAAGGTTAGTTAATTGTTGAATTAAAACTATTAAAATTATGAGTCGATTATAAAATAAGCCAGAAATACTTTTTTTTTGTTTAGCTAAAGGGAATGTGTAAAATGAACATATTTGATTTTGTGTCACAATACCGTACCCAAAATGTGAACAATTTTTTTTCCCGACATGTAAAACTTAATTTAAGTTAAAATTTATAAATAAGTTATAAAATATTATACGTTACAGAGAAGAAAGTCTTCAAAAAATGAAATTTCTGGGTTTTCACGTACAAGAATAGAACAAGAAAAACACTTTTTTTTTCTTTTCAACAATTTGGCAGCTTGGCCGAGTGGTCTAAGGCGTTAGGTTAAGGTCCTAATCTCTTCGGAGGCGCGAGTTCGAACCTCGCAGCTGTCAAATATGTTTTTACGGCTGGATAAATTACGTATTCGGATAATTTTCATTTGTTTATTCTTAGTCTTTCACGCCTACTTTTTACCTTTAATGTGATAGTTATTTATTATTTTTATTGTTTCTAAACATCTAATTGCTACCCCAAAGATTAATTAAAAAAAAAAAAAAAAAAAGATCCGTCAAATCATTTTTTACTAAACGCCGCTTTATTTAGATCCATCTTTCTTCCGCCTTTTAATTTTTCTCCCATCTAAAAAAAAACCTAAAAACCTCGCCTTTTTTCTTTCTTTTATATTTGATTTATTTATTTAATCAAACACGCACAACACAGCTTTACTTCTTCAGGAATCATTATACTAGATATATTAATTCAATATTAAATATGAATTTCAATTTTAAATCTCTAGGTCAAACTTTCAATAGTGCCGCCAACGACTTCACAAAACAAGTCACTGAACAAGTGACCCCTTTGGCTAGAAAAACTCAATTTTTATTATCTAAGCCTACAGATGTTGTATGTACTACTATTAGAATACAATAGCAAAAAAGATCTTGAGAAAGTTTTTTATAAACTCAGAAATTGAATGGTCTAGAAAGTATACTAACAATTCAAAAAAGTCTCAACTTCCTCAAGAATACCTTGATTTGGAACATAAAGTCGATTCTTTGAAAAAAGTCTACGATACCTTGTTGAACATCACGTACGTAACCTGAAATCCTTAGTAAATTAAATCAAAGACAAAAAGCCCTTTTTACTGACCTAAATTGATAGAAAAACTTACGAAAATGAACAATATGATTATCCGGCTAATATGGTATGTGTGGATTAGACATTTCGCTTTTATTTTTCTTTATTTTATTATATTTTTTTTTTCCCTTATTTCCATGTGAGACAAAAAGGGATGAAGATGATGAGGCATCATAATTGATGCGCTCACTCTTTTTATTTAAATTTCTATTAAACTAATACCATTCATAGAAAGAATCTCTTAATGAGTTTTACAAAACTGCCTATTCCAAAGCTAAAGATTTTTCTCGTGCCACTTCAATTCAAGATATTCAAGTTTTAGCCTTGGGTGGTGGTTCAAAAGCTCAAAATCCTCCAAAAACTTTGAATCATGCTCTTGGACGTGCTGCATTAACTGCATCCCAAGATGTTAAATCTGCTGATATAAATCCTTCAGCAGATTCATCTTTAAGTGGTGCATTAACAAAATATGCCACCACCGAATTGAAAATTGGAGAAGCTAGATTGACTCAAGACAACCAAATTCGTTCAAGATTCAATTTGCCAATTGAAAAAACTTTAAATACCTCATTCTCAAAAGCTTCAAGAGCTCGTAAAAATGTTGAAAATAAAAGATTAGAATACGATTCTACTAGAGCTTCTTTAAAGTCTGCTAGACCTGAACAAGTTTCTGCTTTAAAAAACGAATTGGAACATTTGGAAGATGAATTTGCTAATGCAACTGAAGAAGCAGTATCAATTATGAAAAATGTCGTTGATGATGCTGATTTCTTATCATATTTGAGCGAATTAATCGAAGCACAATTGAGCTACCATAAAGCTGCTTCAGAATTTTTAGGGGAATTATTGCCTGAAGTTAATGCTTTGAAGGATAAAGATGTAGCCAAAGCTAGCGCCATTGGAGATGATGAAGAGTAAATGTTTAAATCTACTTTTATTACATCATGAATATGTTTTTTTTTTTTTTTTTTTTTTTGTTAACTTTACTTTGTTGAGTTTTGTTTGATCATTGTTATAGTTCATTGTTCATTATCTTTCTTTCCTTTTTCATTTTGTTTTTCATTTTCATTTTCTTTGACTTTCTTTTTTTTTTTTATTTGTGGATCTTGTTAATTTCTGCGGTCTTTTTTTTTGTATTATTTGAAATTATGTGATATTTTATTACACTTTGTTGTAATAATAATAAGTGATTATGGAGAAGAATGATATTATATATTCGGAATAATATTTAAACAAGAAAAAAAAAAAAAAAAAAAAAAAAAAAGAAACATTGTAATAACTCATCAGTATACATCTTCAATTTTCCCACCATTGTTCAAATGAATTCTTAATACTTCACTAGCAAGATATAAACTACCACAAATGACTAGCAACTCATTTTCAGTATCGATATTTTTGAATTCATTTTCCAATAAATATTGCAAATTTTTTTCAATCTTGATGTTATCTTTTGGAACTTGCAATTTTTCAACAATTTCTTCTTTCATCAATTCACAATCATAAGATTTGATCCAAGGCATTCCTTCTACCTTATTTTTATAATCAAAATTGGTCAAGAATAAATTATAATCTTTTGGGGAAAGACCATCAAGTAGTGGGCCAATTAATCCTAAGAAATCTTTTGAAGCTGTCATTGATATTACAAGATTCAATTTCTTTTTATTAATGATGGTTGTCAAGAATTTTTTCAATTCAAGGGCTGCAGACTCATTATGAGCTCCATCCATCAAAACTTGTAATGGAGTATTGTTAGATGAGGTTTGGAGTTGAAGAAATTGAAGTCTTCCTGGCCATTTAGTGGTTTTGATTCCATCAAGGACTGAGTTAATGGTAAGTTTTTCATTTAATTGGGGATTTGTTGAAACAACAGATTTGATTGAATCAATCATTTTAAGAGCTACTGATAAATTAGCAATTTGATAATCACCCAACAACGGGGATAAATTTGTCAATTCTATCAGTGATGGTGTTTTTTTTTCAAAATTGCTTAATTTTATACTTTTCTTTGCTTCGGTAATAATTAAGTTTGAGTTTTTTTCTTCAGCTTCTTCTATCATTACATCTAGAACTTCTTGAGAATTTGTTCCATCCACAACACATGGGATTTTATTTTTAATTATTCCTGCCTTTTGATAAGCAATTTGTTTCAATGTTGACCCAAGAAATGATTCATGATCCATACTTATTTTAGATATTCCAGTAGTAATGACCCCAAATTTTGATGATGATGATGATAATGGAGGAATTACATTTGTAGAATCAAATCGACCTCCTAAACCAGTTTCAATAATTGCGATTTCTACCTGTTGAATTTTGAACACTTCAAAAGCAATGGCGGTTGTTTGTTCGAATTCAGTTGCATTGATGTCATATAATTTGTTAACATTGTCTACTTTAGATTTGATATTTTGATATAATTCAAGAGAAATTGGTTTTCCATTGATTCGTATTGAATCATTGACGGTTAATAAATGTGGTGAAGTAAAGATTCCATTGGTGATATTTGCCGATGTTAAAATCGAACTAAGATAAGTGCAGATTGATCCTTTACCATTCGTGCCTGCAACATGAACTGCTTTCCAAGTTGAACAATGTGGGTTTCCTAATTTTGAAAGAAGAAAAGATATTCTATCAAGGCCCAATTTTATCCCCATTTTTTTTTTTTTTTTTTTTGTATTATGTACGCGACTTATATTATTATTCTAAAATGACTATCAATTTATTATACTTATTTTTCTTGATTTCAATATTTTTCTAGTAAGGCTCTTTGTTACGTAATCTATGGATATTCACCACAAAAAAAAAAATAAAAAAAAGCTAAAAAAAGGATATACATTTTAGGTTCATTTGTGCTTTTTGCTTTTTTGATTTATAAACTGAGAATTTTTGAAATGATTTCGAAAAGATTGTTTTCAATTTCTAGTAGAGTTTTATCACACAATAATCCATTAGTAAGTTTTTTCGTTCTAAGAAAGTTTTCAATATATTTTTCCTAACAAAATGCTTATTTTAGGGACTCCCCAAAATTCCAAGAAAAGGAAACAATTTGCCAGTAAAACAGCGAATTGAAGGAGTGAAAAAAATCATACTTGTAGCATCTGGTAAAGGGGGAGTTGGAAAATCAACTATATCTGCCAATTTAGCATTAGCTTTACAGAAAAAAGGTTGTAAAACAGGACTTTTAGATGCGGACATATTTGGACCATCAGTGCCGAAATTGTTCAATATTCAAGGAGAACCTCGGATTTCAGAATCTGGAAAATTGATACCTAAGATTAATTATGGGCTACCTACGATGTCAATGGGATATTTGATTCCTAATGAAGATAGTGCCATTGCTTGGAGGGGATTAATGGTGATGAAAGCCCTTCAACAATTACTTTATGAAGTTGAATGGAAAAATTTGGATATTTTGGTTATTGATATGCCGCCAGGAACAGGCGACACTCAATTAACAATCGGTCAACAACTTAAAGTTAGTGGATCGGTAATTGTTAGTACGCCTCAAGATTTGTCCTTGATTGATGTGAAAAAAGGAATCACAATGTTTAATAAGGTGAACATTCCAAATTTGGGATTAGTGGAAAATATGAGTTACTATGAATGTCCTAATTGTCATCATGAATCGCATATATTCGGTAATATGGGGGTTCAAAAGGAGGCTGAACGTCAAAATTTGGATTTATTGGGGTCGATCCCCTTGAATGCAGATATAAGGGTTCAAAGTGATCTTGGAAAACCGGTAGTGATTTCTGATCCTGAATCTAAAGCAGCACAAGCATTCTTGGATATAGCAGATAAAGTATTGAAGAAGATATCATGATAATGAATATTAAAATGTATATATATATATATATATATATATATATGTATTCGATTAAATATAGCTACTGTTTTTAAGAAGAACCTTCGTAAGAGGATGTTTATCAATCAATTTTTGGGCTAATTGAGGAGGGGTGCGGCACACTCAATATAAGGTGATTTTTTTTTCTTTCAAAAAATTTAACAAAAAAAAAAAAAAAAAAAAAAAAAAAAACTTGAGAAAAAAAAAAGTTCAATAAAAAGGACAACTCTTTTTCATATTTATTTTACTTTCGTATTGAAGATTATATTATTATCGTCATTTCTAATGAATGTTAGCAAGAACATTCCTTTGATGGGGTTCTTTTCTAAGAACTCTATTCTTGCGACTAAACAATTTTTTAGACATCATAATATAGCAACCAATCTCCGTCATGAGACTACAAGGCCTTTATTATCTTCAACTAGAAAAAGTATTTTTTTCAGTAGAAATATAGTGCAACTTGCTAATAATGGCTCAAAAACAAGTACTCGCTCGATTCATTGCAGTTCTATTGTTTCATTTCATCAAAGTTTTTTCCAAAAAACCGGTAGCGCCGTACTAGTTGGAGCAGCAGCAGCTGAAGCAAATATCAACAACTTGAAATTAAAATCTAGAAATCCAGTTAATTCTTCACAAACAGTTGGATATTGGCTTATTGGGATTTCTGGACTTGTTTTTGGTATTGTTGTTCTTGGGGGATTGACCAGACTTACTGAATCAGGATTATCAATCACTGAATGGAAACCAATTACTGGATCTATTCCTCCATTAAGTGAAGAAGATTGGCTTATTGAATTTGAAAAATATAAATCATCACCAGAGTTTCAACAATTAAACTCGCATATTACATTGGAAGATTATAAATTTATTTTTTTCATGGAATGGTTTCACAGATTTGTTGCTAGAACTATTGGATTAACTTTGGTTGTTCCAGCAATTTATTTTGCAGCTAAACGTAGAACTTCTACTCATATTAACTATAGATTTATTGGACTTGGATTATTATTGGCATTACAAGGAGCAGTTGGTTGGTGGATGGTTTACTCTGGACTTGATCAAACCCAACTTGATGAAAGAAAGTCAAAGCCAACTGTTTCACAATATAGATTGACAACACATTTGGGAGCAGCATTTTTACTTTATATGGGAATGTTATGGACAGGGTTTGAGATTCTTCGTGAAAACAAATGGATCAAATCTCCTCAAGAAGCAGTTAAGACATTTGCCAAACTTGATTCTCCATTAATTAAACCATTCCGTAGAATTTCAATTGGATTATTGGCCTTAACATTTGTCACTACCATGTCTGGAGGAATGGTTGCTGGTCTTGATGCAGGTTTGATTTATAACACTTTCCCAAAAATGAGTAATGATGGTGAGCAATGGGTTCCAAGCAAAGGAGAACTTTTCAGTCCTCTTTTTTGTAGAAAAGAAGATCAGTCTGATTTGATTTGGAGAAATATATTTGAGAATCCAACAACGGTTCAATTGGTGCATCGTATATTGGCAACCACTACATTTACTACTGTTTTTGCTGCTCATATGTATGTCAATAGACATAAAGCCATTTTACCTAGAAGAGCGGTGAAATTGATGCATTACACAATGGGAATGGTTACATTGCAAGCTAGTTTGGGTATTAGTACGTTGATTTATTTAGTTCCAATTCCATTAGCAGCAGCTCATCAAGCTGGGGCCATTGGTTTATTGACAATATGTTTAGCATTTGCTGCTAGATTGAGAAAACCAAGATTACCAATCAGGGTTTTAGTCAAGAGATTGAGAGATAAGATGGTTGCCAATGGAGGAGCATTGAATAAATGAACGTCATAAAAAAGAAAGGATAGTTTTTTATGTTTTCTTTTGATATTATAGATCTGTGAATATTATTTGTTATAATTCTTGTGAATATGCATATATATACTATAGTTATTATTATTTTTACTTTGTTGTATTTTTGTTCATAATTAGTTTTGTATATATATAAAGAAACATCAATCATGGGTATGGAAGTTTACTGGGATGTAAGAAAAAATATTTTTTTGTTGGTAGTACGATGGTATTTATGATATTATTGAGTCAGTATGATATGGTTAGTCATTATTACTACAATGTTTTTTCTATTTTTCTGTTGTTTTTGAGTTAGTCATTTTTTTGGTTGATTCATTTCATTTTTTTATGACTAACTATTTTTTTGCTTATCGCACTTTAGAGAATTCACGTCAAATCAATCATCATCCAAAGATAATAAATAGGTAGTTTGTATATATGTGTGGTGGTTGGTGGTTATGAATTGTAACCCATGATACTTATTATAACTTAGTAGATGATAGTTATAATCGTGTTGGTGATAGTATTCCTTACAGGACATCTTATCCATGTAATATTAATATTTTAATACTGATTGTCTGTTTATTTACTTAATTTACATAGTGAGTCATTATCGATAAGAAAATTTCACCCGCAAAAAAACAAACAAAAATTTTTCTCTTTGTTTTTCCCTTTTTTTTTTTTTTTTTTTTTTCATTTTTTTTTTTCAAAATATATAAATACTATTAATTTTCCAAATTTTTCATCGAGTTCGTTGTTTGATTAATTATAAATTCTTCATCAATTAATAGTAATTATTCATATTACACCCCCTAATCTCAATAAAGATTAATAATAATAAATATAACAATAATCAATCATAATGTCTAAAGGTAAAGTTTGTTTGGCCTACTCTGGTGGTTTGGATACCTCTATTATTCTTGCTTGGCTTCTTGAACAAGGATATGAAGTCATTGCTTTTATGGCCAACATTGGTCAAGAAGAAGATTTCGAAGCTGCTAGAGCTAAAGCTTTGAAAATTGGTGCTTCCAAATACGTCTTAGTCGATGTTAGAAAAGAATTCATTGAAAGTGTCTTGTATCCATCTATCCAAGTCAATGCCATTTATGAAAATGTTTATTTGTTGGGTACTGCTTTGGCTAGACCAGTGATTGCCAAAGCTCAAATTCAAGTTGCAGAACAAGAAGGTTGTTTTGCCGTCTCCCATGGTTGTACTGGTAAAGGTAACGATCAAGTTAGATTCGAATTGGCCTTTTACGCCCTTAAACCAGACGTTGTTTGTATTACTCCATGGAGAGACCCAGAATTTTTCAACAGATTTGCTGGTAGAAAAGATTTGTTGGACTATGCTGAACAAAAAGATATTCCTGTTGTTCAAACAAAATCTAAACCTTGGTCTACTGATGAAAACTTGGCTCATATTTCTTTTGAAGCCGGTATTTTGGAAGACCCAAACACCACTCCACCAAAAGATATGTGGAAATTGACCATTGACCCAACCGATGCTCCAGCTGAACCAGAAAAAGTTGACGTTTATTTCGAAAAAGGTTTGCCATCTAAAATTATTTACACTGAAGCTGGTGAAACTAAAGAAGTCACTGATCCAGTTGAATTATTTTTGACCGCCAACAAATTGGCCAGAAGAAATGGTGTTGGTAGAATTGACATTGTTGAAAACAGATTTATTGGTATCAAATCCAGAGGTTGTTACGAAACTCCAGGTTTAACCTTTTTAAGAAGTGCCCATGTTGATTTGGAAGGTTTGACTCTTGACCGTGAAGTCCGTGCTTTAAGAGATAACTTTGTCACCGTTGCTTACTCAAGAATCTTATATAACGGTCAATACTTTACTCCAGAAGGTGAATATGTTAGAAGTATGATTGCTCCAGCTCAAAAAACTGTTAATGGTGTCGTTAGAGTTGCATTATACAAAGGTACCGTTTCTATCTTGGGTAGATACTCCAACACTGAAAAATTATACGATGCTACTGAATCTTCAATGGATGAATTGACTGGTTTCTCTCCAGAAGATGCTACTGGATTTATCAAAGTTCAAGCCATCAGAATCAAAAAATACGGTGAAAAAGTTAGAGAAGATAATGGTAACAAATTGATGGATTTGTAAAATTTTTACTGATTGATTGAAAAAAAAAAAAAAAATATTAAAAAATTGAAAAAAAAAATTGGAAAAAAAAAAAAGAAAAAAAAACTTCTGTTCATTGGATGTGTTATTTTTATGTTTAATTTGGCTGCTTGTGTATAATTTATAATATATTATTATGTTCATTTAAATTTTGATTGTAATTTTTCTCCAAATAATAAAAGCTTCCGAAGAAACTGTCATATTTATTATCAGTATATTTCAGCCTGGGTGAAAAAATTCACCAAAAGGGCTGCTGCTCAGGAAAATGAAAAAAAAAAAAAAATATTTTTTTTTTTTTTTTTTTTTTTTTTTTTAGACAACATCTCACATTAGAATTGCATTCCAAACACAGCATCCATTCTACCTTTGATGAACATAAATAAACATTTTTCATCATTATTAATATCAAGAATGAGTAAAAAACAAAAAATTGCCCCTTCAAAATCAGAAATCAGCAAGATGAAAAAGGACAATAATGGGTTTAGAATCAGATCAAAATCAACTCCATCCGAAGATGACACTGTTGATATAACTTATAAAATCGAGGGTCCATTAAGAAAAATTGACCCTTATTACTTCACCTATAAAACATTTTGTAAACAAAGATGGAGAGAAATGAATTTATTGGATATTTTCATCAATGAATTTAGAGATAAACCTGCAGAATATTATAAATGGGCCGTCGATCAAGGCCAAGTTTACATCAACGATACAATGGCTACTAAAGATAGTATTCTTCATGATGGTGATTTGGTCAAACATAAAACTCATAAACATGAACCGGCAGTCTTATCTAAAGATATTGAAATTGTGTTTGAAAATAAAAACATTCTTGTTGTTAATAAACCAAATGGAGTTCCTGCTCATCCTACAGGAAGATATAAATATAATTCGGTGGTAAAGATTCTTGAAAAACAAATGGGGATAACCTGTCATCCATGTAATAGATTAGATAGATTGACTTCTGGATTAATGTTTTTGGCAAAGACGTCAAAAGGTTCAAGAACAATGTTTGATCAATTGACAAAACGTGCGGTTGAAAAATATTACATTGCAAGAGTAAAAGGTAATTTCCCATTGAATGAAGATGGAAAGACAATCTCAATAACAGTAAATCAACCTTTGGAGACAATCGAACCGAAATTGGGATTGAATAGAGTGGCTCCTCATAGTGACGATGAAAATGATAAATCAAAAGAAGCTACGACTATTTTCACCAAGATTTGTTATGATAAAGAATCAGACACTTCGATTGTCAAATGTCAACCATTGACTGGAAGAACTCATCAAATTCGAGTCCATTTACAATATTTGGGTTACCCAATCGCAAATGACCCAATGTATTCTAATCTTGAAGTTTGGGGTCCGGAATTGGGGAAAAACGGATACAAAACTACAAATTACAATGAAATTATCAATAAATTGAACGAAGTAGGGAAAACTTTTGCAAGTAATAGTTGGTATTATCAAACATTAGATTCTAAAAATAATAATAAAGATAACAAAGAAGGAGAAATTTTGACGGGAGAAAAATGTGAAGTCTGTCATACCGACATTTATTCCGACCCAAATCCTCGAGATTTGGAATTATGGTTACATGCATTCAAATATCAAACGAAAAACTATGGAACTTTTGTCGAAAATAACATTGTTAATGAAGAGAATAATGAGGATGATTTTAAAGAATGGTCATTCAAAACTCATTTACCTGATTGGGCTCTTGATAACTTGTCAGTTCATTCAAAAATGATGAAATTGGCCATTGAAGAAGCAAAAAAATGTCCTCCTACAACAACAGCTTTTTCAGTTGGCGCCGTTCTTGTTGATTCTAATAATCAAGAAATTTTGGCTACTGGTTATTCAAGAGAATTGGATGGTAATACCCATGCAGAACAAAACGCATTGACAAAATATTATAAATCTCTTGGTGATAAAGAAAAACAATTACCAAATGGTACAGTCTTATACACTACTATGGAACCTTGTAGTTTAAGATTAAGTGGTAATCAACCTTGTGTTGATAGAATACTCGATACTAATGGTAAAATTATAACTTGTTTTGTTGGAGTATTCGAACCAAAAACATTTGTCGAAAATAATGTTGGTTATGAGAAATTGATGCAAAATAATGTCGAATATATTCATATTCCTGGCTATGAAAAAGAAATTTTAGAAATCGCTTACAAAGGTCATCAGAAATAGAAAAAAAAAAAAAAAAATAATAAAACAATAAAAAAAAAATAAATGTTTTAGCATCTTATATTACTTTCATTATATATTTCTTATCATGACATTTTATCAACAAAACTCTTTTGTAATGATGCTAATGTTCCAATAATTTTCTTTGCATTCTCTTCATCATTTTGCATTGTCATTGTTCTTTTTTCCAACTCTTTTAAAGTTACAAATAAATTGACAATTATACGACTTTTAATATCGTTTTCATCTATTTCCTTAGAAAATTTCTCATTATCTTTTAGAATCAATTTTTCAGCTATTTTTTCAGCAGTTTGAATTACTTTTTTTGGAAAAAGTTTCGAATCTTTTATCATTTTGATTCCATAACCAGTTGATTCATTGGCTCCTTGAACAACTTTAAATTTCATTACATCAATTTCATCACTACTATATGTCATATGAAGCTCAAAAACGCTCAATTTTAAGGCCATTAATTTTGGTAATTCTTGAAAATGTGTGGTTAAAAACACGTCCACTTGCTTATTTTCATGATTAATTAAATGATCGACAATTGCTAAACTAATGGCCATCCCATCTGATAATGATGTTCCTCTACCCAATTCATCAATTAATATTAAACTTTTCACTGGTTCTTCTATTTCTTCTAAAATAAATGACATTTCATTCATTTCTAAACTAAAACTCGAAACATTGACTTCCAAACTATCATTTCGAACTCTTGTCATTAATTTAGAGTATACTGGTAATAAAGCATAATCAGCAGGTACAAAGCTTCCAATTTGTCCCAAAATGTTAATAAGGGCTATCTGTTTCAAATAAACTGATTTTCCACTCATATTTGCACCAGTCAAAATATTTATCCTTGAAGTTTCATTGATGGCAAATATATCATTGGGAACAAATTTCTTCAAAATTTTCTCTAAAATAGGATGCCGGCCTGCTTTAACAACAAGTTTATCGCTCAACTCAGGACACATGTAATCAAAACTCAGAGCATTGGTGGCAAAGCAACTCAATAAATCTAAAATTGATATTGCTTCGGACATCATAAACATTCCAGATGTGAAATCTTCCAATTTATCATTAAGAGTTTCAATTGTTTGGTCGCAAAGCATATAAATTTCATTCAAAGTTTCTGTCAACCTGCGATTTAGTTTCAATATATCCAAAGTTGTACAATGAATAAAACTTGATTTGATTGACTTGTTGATAAATATATTTGGTAGATCTGTCATTGATATCGCATTAACTTTACGGTTAATTTTCATATATAACCCTTTATTTGAATCAAAAGCATATGACAAAGTCATATCATGCTGCTCTCCAAGTTGTTCAATATACATCACAATCTGGTTGATAATTTTTGTATATAATTGACGTGACACATCCAATAACCCATTTTTATTTTCTTTAACTGCATAACTTTTTTGGGTCTTCAACTCTAGAGGCTTGTTTGTCCAAGTACAATCTTCATTAATGTATTCGTCAATCAATGCTAGAACATTTTGGATATCAGAACTAGCACATAGGTTTTTAATTTCATTTAAAAGAAGGCTTTCAAAATTGCTATCTTCTAAAATTTTACCAAGTGACAAAGCAGTGATAGTGGATTGTTTCAATAATAAAATATTATTTATCTTTTGATCAGATTCCGGGTTGGATGTAATCAATGATATAAACAACTTATCTAGATCCTGGACTTTACGTAACAAATCCCTAATTTCTTTAAGTGCTGGCGGTTTATTAATTAATTCTTCGACGCTCTCAAATCTCAATCTGATAGAATTTTTGTCTGTCAAGGGCTGTAATATGTTATTTCTTAAGACGCGCTCACCCATTTTGGTCATTGTTGAATTCATCGATTTAAACAAGGTCAATCCGCAGCCTTCTTCATTACTTTCAATCAATTCCAACGCTTTGATTGTGCCAGAATCAATTAACATTGTATTTTCACATGCCTGATATTTCATTCTAAATTTTTTAAATCCAACAGAATATGAATATTTTGTTTGAAAGAATTCTAGTACCGCTACAGTAGCACTAACCGCCCAAGGTTGATTGCTCAATTCCAATTTTAACTTGACAAAATCATCTCCAAAGGAAAATTTTTGCACCAATAATAGTGGATTATCCAAAGCACTATAAAATTGTTTTTTAGGAATTGTGGTTATTCTTAAATCTTGAATGTTACTTTCAATAATATTTATTAAATTGGATTTCGTGGGGTTGGCAGGGAAGATGATTTCTGTTGGTTCATAGACTTGCAATTTGTGAATTGTTCGAACATAAGTTTGAGAGTCCTTGATAGAAGATATAATTATTTCACCAGTTTGAAATATTAAAATACAAACGCCAATGATTGGTGATAATGCTGTTGATTCTGCTATAGCACATAGCACTTTGTTTGAAGTTGTAGCAGCTGTTGCATTTTGAGATCTCAGCACACTAGTAGTGACTCTTGATGTGGTGGCGCCAACGGCTGATCTACTGAATCTTGAAGTATTTCTTGAAACATTCATTGCATGTAATTATACAAAGGAAAACCAAAACCTGTTTTAAGCAAAAAAAAACTATATAATATATAGATATGAAATAATAATAAGAGAAGAAAAAAAAATAAAATAATGAAAAACAAACAAACCAACCGGTAAAACTGCATTTTTTTAATGCAAAAAAAATAATAAGAAAATAAGAAAATTCGGTACAAGAATTATCAACTTTAATAAAAAAATAACAATTTTTTATCTAATATCATTTTATTTCCCTGGTACTTGAATAAAATATATGTTAATATTAAATATCAGTTTTTTTTTTCTCTTTCATTACTTTTATCATCATCCTTCGTATCACCATTCTTGTTTTCATCATTCTTAGAAATCCCTAATTTACCTACTTCATTAACAAGGTCATTGAGTTCATTATCTTTTGAAATTTTGATTTCTTCAGAAAGATTTTTATCTTTCTTCATGTCTTCAACCATCTCTTTAGCAGTCTTTAGATGTTGTTTTTTATCAACTTTATGAGAATCAACATATTTATCAAGCTCTTCTTTCCATCCGCATCTTTCAGCAATGTCATCCACAATTTCATCACAATCACCAAACAATAAAATATCACTTTTTCTCGGTTGATATTCGAAATCTCCGGCAATTTCACGATTGATTAAAACTCTGATACTTTTCTTGCTGACATCCGATGCTAAGCTAGCAAATGGATAAACATTTAAAGAAGAACCTGCAAATATACACAAATCAACGTCATCAGTCAAATCAGATTCGGAGCATTCATGAAATCTATCAGGTAATTGCTCTCCATAAAATACAATTCCAGGTTTCAAAATTCCTTCACAATGTTGACATTTTGGAATATCTCCAGCTTTGAGAAATTTTATGAAATGTTCTTTGTCTGCTTTTTTATTACAATCGATGCAAAATTCTTCAGCAAATGATCCATGAGCTTCAATGATTTTTTCTGCATCAATTCCAGTGGCTCTTTCTAAACAATCAATATTTTGTGAAAAGATTCTTCCCAAATCATTATAATCATTTGCCAATTTCATAAAATAATGAAATCTTGTAGGTGGGAAAGATGCAAGTTCAGGATGTAAATCTTTACAAAGCGAATAGAATGGTCGAGGATTTTCGGAGAAAAAATCAATATCAAACACAGATTCTGGAGTTGGCAAGTTTAATTTGGCTAAATTATAAAAGAGACCAGTACCTGGTGATCTGAAATCAGGAATCAAAGGTTCTCCATCACTGGTTGCAGATATACCAGCACCAACAAAAAATAAGACTTTTGATTTTGGATTTTTAAGTTTTTCAACAATAATCTCGATTCCTTTTTCTTTAGACATGCTTTGAATATTACCCATATTCTTTTATCTCTAATTGATTATTCATTTAATAATGATTCCTTAAAAATGAAATATATTAAAAAACTGTCGCATCAAAAATCCGCGCCACTGGTTCGTGATGATGTTATTATCATATCTCTCCGGGTGATTTTCTCTCACCAAAAAAAAAAAAAAAAAGGTGAGAAAAACAGCGGCAAATAAAAAAAAAAAATGCCTGGAAGTGAAGATTATACATCAAATCAAATGAATTACTAGATTATTTATGTAAATTAAAAAAAAAAATGAAGGTATGTTTATAATAGTTTAGATGTCTTGCAAATTGATCCAAAATAATCATTTATTAACATTTTAAAAAAAAAAAAAATCTTTTTTTCTTATTGTATAGCAAAGAATTACTTCTCTTGATATAAAAACCATCACTTTGGAGCTTCATTCCTCTATTGTTGGATTCAGATTACAAAACATCTATAATATTTTGAATTCTGACAGAATTTTTTCATTGAAATTTTCAAAACCAGATCATAAACAAAATTTGTTGGTAGATTATGGATTTAAATTATATTTGTCAGAATTTGACCGGAGATTAGCTGCTTCACCTTCGAATTTTGTCACCAAACTTAGAAAACATTTGAAATCAAAAAGATTAACCAATTTGAAACAAGTTGGTAATGATAGAATTATTGTTCTTGAATTTTCCAATGGTTTACATTATTTAGTATTGGAATTCTTTAGTGCTGGTAATGTTATTCTTTTAAATTCACAAATGGAAATTCTATCTTTACAAAGAGTTGTGAGTGAGAAACAGAGTAGTACTAGTAAATACGCAGTCCGTGAAAAATACGATATGTTCAACCCGACCGAATTATTTGCTGATTCAGTGAAATATTATCATGATGAAAACGAAGAAGGAGAAGAAGACCAAGAAACTGTGAAAGAAAATGATGGACCAAAAGAACCTGCTCAGAAGCTTATATATGAAAAACATGTTCACACAACGGAAGAAATTCTTAAATGGATCAAGGAAGCTGAAGCTAAAGCCGAAGCTAAAAAGGAAAAAAAGAGTTCTAAATTTCATCAAAGCTCGAAAAAAGCTTCTTCATCAGTGGTTTCTATTTCAAAATTGTTGTTTCTTAATTGTTCATATTTATCTTCCGATTTAATCCAAAGAAATTTAATTGAGGCTGATATCAGTCATAATGCCTCGTCAAAGCTTTTAAATGATGATTCCGAGTTACTTGAGAAGGTTTTGCAAGTGTTAAATAAAACCGAAGATGAAGTTTCTGAAATGTTAAATACTGATGGTCCTTTGGATGGATATATTGTGCTTAAAAAAAATCCATTATACAATCCAGAAGAGGAAGCAATACCTAGTGCATTGCTTGGAGATGAAGAAAAACTTGATACCCAATACTCCTTTGAGCAATTCCATCCTTTTAGACCATATATTAAGAAGGAAGATTTAGAATCAGGAAATATGAAGATAATGAAAATAACAGGTTACAACAGAACTTTGGACAAGTTTTTCAGTTCTTTGGATTTACTCAAGAATGCTATGAAAATTCAACAATCAAAGATGTTACTTGATAAGAAGCTCAATATTGTGAAGAAAGAAAATGATGCCAAGATTGCTAAGTTGGCAAACCTTGAGGTCACAAACTATCGTAAAGCAGAGTTAATTATTGCTAATGCATATAAGATTGATGAATGCAGGGCAGCTGTTCAAAGCTCTGTAGATCAAGGAATGGATTGGGGTCATATTGAGCAACTTATCAAGAGCACTCAAGAAAGAGGAAGTGAGTTTGCAAAAATGATCGTATTGCCATTAAATCTTAAAGAAAACAAAATCACAGTTAGATTAGCCGATGAAGATCAAAATATGGAACCAGAAATTGAAGAAGATGAAAGTGATAGTGATAGCTTGAGTGATTTATCTTTGTCAGATAGCGAAGAAGAGGAAGATGAACTGGAAACAAAGAAAAGAGCTCCAAAAGCTAAAAAAGACATAAAATATGTAACTGTACAAATTGACTTGAGTATAAGTGCTTTTGCAAATTCTAAAACTTATTTTGATATGAAAAAAAATGCCAAACAAAAAAAAGAAAAAACAGAAAAAACTGCAGAACTTGCTCTTAAAAATAGTGAAAAGAAAATTAATGCGACATTGAAAAAAGATATTGAGAAATCAAATAAAGATTTGTCTATTAGAAAAGTGCGTCAAAAGCACTGGTTTGAGAAATTTTATTGGTTTATTACTAATGAAAATTACTTGGTGATTGCTCCAAAGGATAGTTTACAACTTGAGATGATTTATTACAAATATTTCAATTCAAAGAATGATTATTATGTTAGTTCAGATATTGAAGGATCATTAAAAGTTTTTGTGAAAAATCCATATGAGGGCAAAGAAGTACCACCTTCAACTTTGAATCAGGCTGGTTTATTTTCACTTTCAGCATCCAAGGCTTGGAACTCAAAGATATTGACATCATCTTGGTACGTTGAAGGATCAAGAATCAGTAAAAAAGATAACCATGATGGTAGATTATTACCTGATGGAATGTTAAATGTCATTGGTGAAAAAATTTATTTACCACCATCTCAATTGAACATGGGTATTGGATTTATTTGGGTTATCAATGAAGAAACCAAAGAAAAAATAAAAACCAAAAGAATTGAGAAGCAAACGGAATTAGGATTTGAAATAGTGAAAGAAATTGCTGATTTGAAAGATGTTGCAAAAGAAAGAATCGAAAAATTGAAAAAACAGCAAGAACAAGATGAAGAAGAAGCAAAAGATAATGCAAAAGTAAATCATGAATCCGAAGAAGCTGGAAGCCATGATTCAATAAAGCAAAAACAGGAAAATATAGAACCTATTAGCTCATCTGCATCATCTATAATGACAACGGAGATTAAGTCAGAAGAAAAACAAAAACAACCACAAAAAAGTGTACGTGGTAAAAAATCTAAATTGAAGAAGAAAAAGGATAAATATATGGATCAAGATGAAGAAGAAAAAATCATGAAACTCAAAGCATTGGGTGTTTTGAAACAAATTGAAGAAAACGAAAAACAAAACAACAAAAATTCCGGCAATGAAGATTCAAAACAAGATCAACAGCAGCAACATAAATCAGTAACAATGAGACAGCAAAAGAAATATAATGAGCAATTCTTAGATATTTTATCAGAAGATATACAAGATGGCAACTTTTTAGAAATATTTGATGGGTTCAGTTTCAAAATCGCTTCGCTTGATGAAAAAGTAATTGATGTTATTCCAATGTTTGCTCCTTGGCAATCTTTGAACAAATTCAAATATAAAGTAAAAATTAATGCTGGTTCTGCAAAGACCGGAAAATCAATGAATGAAGTTTTGAATTATTTTGTCAATAGAAAACTGAATAAAGAAAGCTCAGTGTTGAAAAAATTACAATCTAGAGAGCAAGGTGATGAAGAAAAAAATAAATCGGAAAAATCGATAGATTCAATGTTTGATTTTGATTTGGACTTTGAATGTGAACATGCAATTATAAATCAATTGAAACCTCTTGACTTACAACCAGCATTCACTGTGAAAGGTTTAAGAGTTGTCTTACCAAGTAACGTTGGCGGTGGCAATAATAACAATAATAATAAGAAAGGCGGAAAGAATGATAAAGGTAAGAAAAAGAAATGAGGAGGGAAAGAAAACATTAGTTAAAGGAAAATAAATAATAAAATTTGCTGGTTTTAGTGTATCATTTTTTTGTTTTGTTTATAATAATAATGACATGATGAGTTACTGGTTATTATTTTAGACTTGTAAATTACTATTCTAAGGCTTTTTTTTTTTTTTTTTTTTTTTTATTTATTTTGGAAAACTACAACATTTTTTATTCCGAAGCCCACGATTCAGTTTAAAATAAGCTGAATTTATTTTGTCTTAATGGCTTATTTTATTACATTTTTACTTATGATGATGTGATGCACCTGGAATACCTTTCCTCTAAAGTTTCTCCGTCATCGCTTATTAATTTAAAATACGTGCCTTGAGCTTGCCATAACAAGTCATCAAAAGAATTACTTCTACTTTCTCTCCTTGTATATCGTAATGATTTATGCAAGGCTGCTAGTTTCAATAAGCCAATGGTAGAGATATATAAAAAATGAGATGATCTTTGATAAGGGTCGATGTTTTTTTCTGTAAGCTTTTTTATATAGAATTCAGAATTTTTGTAAAAAAAAATTTTTTTTATATGTATTTTTGATCTTAAACATCTAGTACTGATCTAGTCTAAATTAGAGATTAATGTCACAAGTTTAGTTCTTATTAGCAATAATTTCTTCCTGTGGCATTTGATTTTATTTCCTTTGCTATGCTCTCGGATAATATACTCTCTCGGATTTAAAGAAAACAAATGAAAAAAAAAAAAAGGAGATGGAAAAAAAAAAAACATTTTTTTAAAAAAAAAAATAAATAAATATTAAATAACTTGATTTAGCACCTCTCCTCTGAAACCCTACCGCTATTACCAATATAAAAAAGACCCAGATCTTAAATAATTGAATAAGATCACTATAATCAATGATTATCTACAGACTTAGTTTCTTAATACTCTTACTCCAGTTCATGCAATGCTGTTTGTGCAATGTTGACTCTGACTACATGGCTGACTGATTCTGGCGAAGATTATGGCTATGACAGCATCACTGATTTCACAAACAAGACCAACAAAATAAAACTAGAATACAATGCTGGCGGGGACAACGGTTCTGTATTTAATGTAAATTTTGAGAGCATTTCCCAAAATAAAGCTCAAAATATTACAACCCTAATACTCAATTTGGGAGAAACCTGGATTAATACTACCGTTGATGGGTGTAACCGTTGTATGAAATCACAGGATAATGTAGTGGCATCTTGCTCAATTTGTGCAATAGGTGCTTTTGCAGCTGCAATTTCCGGAGCAATTTGGTGTGTAACTATTGATAGCTGCCCAATAGGTGATGTTTTAGAAAGTGTTCATGTCAAGTCACGTTTAGGTAACATCACATATGATTATTTGAATCACACAATAATCAACAACTAAACTTATATTATGTATTATGTCATAAATTTCAAGGAGTTATAAAAAATAAAATACTTTTTTTTTTTTTTTTTTCTGTTTTTCCCCGGTAGACAGGATGATACTATTAGTAGAACCGAAGAAGTTTATATGATAACATAAGAAATTAAACTTATGTGGTTGTGACTAAGTTATTGGATTACTAGCGATTGGAACAAAGACTTGGGTGATGACTGTTATGAAGAGAATTTGGAAAATATATCATTCTTCATACCATTAAAATTGCTTCGGCCTTTGATCTATGGACTAAGTATTATCTCTCATTTAAGGCTGTGAATTTCGAGTTTATTATGGGAAATACTGTGCATGAGTAAATTTATGGTAATGTAGATCTGGATTGCAGAATTGGTGTTTATGGTTTAAGGTGGAAATACACCCAAAAAAAGCTTATAAATCAAATAGATATCACATCTTTGAATACTGAAAAATGCTTCTTATTGAACTTTTTTTTTTTTTTTTTTTTTTTTTTTTTTTCTGCTAACTCATTCCTTTCAATCATTTGTTAATACTAGAGTGCATTTTTCTATTGTTGACTTCATCTTTGTACTTAGCTACACCTGAGAACTTGGCTTCCAAAGCATTTTGAAAAACTTATAAGCTCGCAAACTAATACCAAACGGTCATCTCATACTAAGATTGAAAATTCTCACCACATTGATAGTCCTAGTTCTAATAAAATTGAAGTCAAGGAAATTAATATATAAGTTGAAACCTGTCTTCAAAAGAAACCACCTCCATTGCAAATTGATATTGAAACAATTTTAATTTAGAATTATATTCCAATGGTTGGCTTTTTTCTTATTATTTAATTGATTTTTATAAACCTTAGATTACTAAGATTAGCGCGTTATTTTCTTTTACTTTGTATGTTTAGGAATACAATAATTTTCACTACATAGGCATTTATTCCCCTAGATGTTTATTAGTTTTGACACTGTGACCTTATAGAAGGTATCTTTGCAACGATTACATTTTTAAGATTTTGATTGTGTTGATTTTTTAAGCAAGAAACAAAGGTCAACAGTTAAAGGCCCCTGTATCGACCCTTTTGTAACCCATTTTTATTTTTCTTTTGTGATTTATATTTATTATATTTTATTTTATAAACACAACACTTCTCAAGATTATAGAAAAATTATTTAGCCCATTTGAATGACCTTCAGGAGCTACTCGTCTTCGTATTAAAATCAATAGTGACTATTTCAACACTGTCAGCTAGTACTGATTTGTAACCTATTGAATATTCTGCGTATCGAATTAAAAAAAAACAAGGTTTTTTAGAATAGAATATAGATTGATATCTTTATTGTCAAAAAATCCATTATCAAAATATATTTACAATAAAACTAAAAAACAAGCCAAGTACTAAAAAAAAACCATTATATTACATCGTATACTTATTCTAATTTCGAGTGAAAATTATTATTATCATTATCATTTTTCTTCTTTTTCATTATCATCATCTTCATCATCATCATCATCATCATCACTATCATCACCAAAAATTTGAGCTTTCCATTGACAACTGACATCCCATCTACTACCATTAGCATTATAACTGACATATTTAATGAATTTCAATACTTTAGAATCACGTAACATCAAATTGAAACTATTCCAACTTGCTTGAGCATTCAAAATGATATCATCTTCATTACTGGTGTTTCTATAAATTGCTGGATCGTTTTCTTCAGAATCCATGGCCATACAAAGTTCATAACCTCCAAATTCACCACTTTCCCATCCTTTGGAAGGAGTAAGACAAAGAGTTCCTTCAAGTACTGCATCTAACAATTCTGATTCTGATTGAGAAAAATTTGTGTCTTGTTGAGTTGCCAAAATGAAATCAGACCCAGGTCTAAAACGACGAACCAAAACTTGTTCTGCATAATTTGGAACTAATGAAGTGATCAAATTCAAATATTTTTTGAATTCTAAACTTTTGAAAAATCCCGCCAATTCACAAATTTTTTCGGTGGTTTCATCAATATTTGATTCTTGTTTTATAATAATATCATTAAAAGAATTTTGACCAACTTTTGGGAAAATTTTCGATTCGATTTCTGATCTTTTTGAAATTCTAATTTTTTTTTCTTCAACAGATTCATGTTCATAATCTAAATTTAAAAGATCTTTTTCAAGTGGTTTACCATCAATATATAAAAATCTTCTTTTAACACTTGGCATAGCTACTTTCCATGGGAATTCCACCATTTTAGAAATTTTTGGCATTTCAGTGTTCAATTCGGTAGATCTAATTTTTTTTTTCAAATTTGAAGAATAATCTTCATTTAAAAAATCTTCTATTGTTATCATTGATTCAGAACAAAATAAATCAAGTAATTCTGTTATTTTTTTCTTTGTCAATAATTCGGGATTTAAGAATTTTCCAAGATATTTCAAATCAAGTTGATCAAAATTGATTCCTTTTTCAAATGAAGTTTGAATATCTTTTTCATATATGATTGGGTCATCCAACAATTTTGGAAAATCAAACTTATCAATAACCCCTGATTCTAATGATTCTAAAGAACTTTGTTGTTCAAAACGTTGTAATTCTCCTTCTATATATCCAGGTTCTCCTTTTTGAGGAATATGAAACCAACCTTGAAGAGAAATACGTTGTTTATCGGCTTTAACTTCTTCAACATCATGGAAACTATAACCTGGTTTAACTTCAAAAAATGCATAATCATTGAATTGAGGCAAGAATTTCTTATCATAATCGGTTTTTGGAACATTTGAAAAATGAGATCCAAATAATCTTAAAGCACCTCCATAATGTTCTTTCCAAGGTTTATTTGGGTCTGGTAAATATAAAATAAATGAAACTCTTCTACTTCCAATAACATCATCATGGGTCAATAAATGACATGATTTGTTATAAATGTTCAAAGACATATCGTATAAATTGGAACTAATTGCACCAGCTTGAGTGACATGACTTATTAATTCTCTAAATTTTGGACAATAAAGTGCGTTTCTTAATTTGAGTAAATTTGGTAATTTGGCCAATTCTTCAGAATCTAATCCATTTAAATTTCTTAAATCACCAGATTGATGGACTTTATAAATGTCAGTTTCTTTTTTGGTGAAATGAATTTCTCGAAGAATTTCATCACGTACATCACGTAGTAAATCTTCATTAACTAATTGATGAATGGACCCCCATTTATAAGGAGAACTATCACTGATTCTTTCTTTGAGACTATCTTGATATTCTGAAGTGAAAATTTCTTGATTCAAATGTTTGGAATAATCTTCTTGAGGATCAATTGCTTTAAGTTGAAACTTTTTGGAAGAAATGGTAGTTGATTCTTCATTATCTTTTTGTCTTTTCAATGATTCAGACATTTTGAGTAGTGATGGGAAATGATTTTTCAAGAGAACCCCTAGTTATATCAATTGTTATATTTTATTTTTCTTTTGAAATTTAGAATTTCTGTTTAAAAAGTTTTTAAAAATTTCACTGAATTTATTTTGGTTTGAACCCCTCCAAACTATTTTTATAAATGAATAATTATAAAAAAACATCATCCGAGTGGAAAATTTCACAAAAAAAAAAAAAAAAAAACTTGTGGGGGGTTTTTGCACTGGGGGTGTGTCTCATAAGCTCATCGCAAATTGCTTTATTATTATTATTATTATTATTATTATATATAACTAATAAATTGAATAATTTTATGTATTGGAAAGCAACAATTAGAGAAATATTACATCTATATTACAAAAAAATTGTTTTATTCGTTCAAATCCCAAACTTGTACATCACCACCTAATACAGATGAAGCCAATATTCTACCACCATCATAAATATCAACTTGTAACACTGGCGACGGCTGGTCTTGATTTTCATTTTCGTGATTAGTTTCCAAGATCGAAACTATTTTTCTAGTGTCTAAATCCCAAATTAAAACTTTCCCATTTTCTGATCCTGAGACGATCATGGGCACTTTTGTTGCAGTTATGAATTCTGTTCCACAAGTGTATTTCTCTGCTATACTAACTTCTTTATCCACAAAAATTTTATTTTCAGTTGATGAATTTTGATAATTTCTATATGTCTTCACCACTTTATTTGTACTATAATCCCACAAACGTATAGCTCCATCTAATGTACTTGATAACAAATACTTCCCATTTGGTGAGAATTTGATATAAGAAATTGGGAATGAGGAGTCTGATTTTTCATACATCAATGTTTTTAAACATTGACCAGAAAAAACATCAAATAATCTTATTAAACCATCATAACTTGCACTAGCAAGTATAGTTCCATCCCAAGAAATATCTATTGAAGCAATTGGGTCAGAATGAGCACTTAAAGTCTTTAAACATCTACCTTTTTGAACGTCCCAGATTCTGATTGCTTCATCTGCAGATCCTGAAACCAAAAAATTTCCTTTATAATTGAATCTAACACTAGTGACATTATACAGATGACCCAGTAAAATTCGAACGCATTTGGCAGAAATCAAGCTCCAAATCCTTACTATATAATCATCTGAAGCAGATGCAATATAATTCGAATCAGGAGACCAACAAATATCTGATATCCCTTGAGAAAGATTTTTTAAGAAAAATTTTGTTTTAAATTTGCCATCAAAAGTATGATATACTTTGATTATTCCATTTGAAGATGAAGTGGCTAAATATTTCCCATTGGGAGAGATTTTGACACAAGTAACATTGAAATTTTGAGGTTGCCGAAGCAGGTATCTTAAAGAATATATATTTTCAAAACTATAAGACTTAATACCATCATCAATTTCTGACATTTTCCCCCAACTTTATTAATAATAAATGATGGTAAAATCAATAAGTATTTGTTATTATTATTGTTATTATTATCATCATTGTCACCAAAATAATTAATTACCCTTCTTTTTTTTCTGGTTTTTTTTTTTTTTTTGGTGTTTTTTTTTTTTTTTTTTTTTTTACTAAAAAATAAAGAAAAACTTTTTAAAATTAAACTATCAAAAATTGTTAAAGATGGTTGTTTATTATTATATAATCAACATTATAATTCTCTAATATCTCATAATGCTTTTCTTTAGTTTTTTTAAAACACTAGTTGATCAACAAGTAAGTGATGATTACTACAATATTTTGAACAAACTAGTCAACTAACAAAAAAAAATCTAGATAACCGTTGAATTAAAAAATGATATCGAAATAACTGGCACATTACGTTCAGTAGATCAATATCTTAATATTAAATTAGAAAGTATAATCAATGACAACACTTCTAGATATCCTCAACTTAATGCTGTGAAAACATTGTTCATTAGAGGTTCCACCATCAGATACGTTCATTTACCAAAAAATGCCATTGATATCACTTTATTACAAGATGCTTCTAGAAAAGAAGCCATGGTTGCCAAATAATAAATACATATGAAATGAATCAAAATCAATTAATAAATAATGATAATTCAGCATGATGAAGTGTTAATGATAATGAAAATAGTATTCTTTCTTCCTTCTCGCTCCTCCTCCTCCCATTATATTGTTTGATAACTTACGGTTATTATGTAAAATAGAGAAATAGCATCAAAAAGCACAAAGTGTAACTGATGCTTTATTTATAAAAACACACCAGAATTTTATATATTTAAATATTTGTTTAACTCGGATTGATCTCTTTTGCGTTTGGATTTCTTTTTTTTTTTTTTTTTTTTTTTGTACTCATGGTGTGTTTATGAATATATGAAGATTAACGAGATTTTTAATACAACATTATTACATTGTATAATACTGACAGTTTACACAAATGAAATTTGATATGATTAGAATCGATATGGTTAAGATGCTTTTTTTTTTTTTTTTTTTTTTTTTTTTTTGTACAACATAGACTATCGCCGCCACAAGATATTTCAGTTTATTCCATTTTTTTATAATCTTTAACTAGAAATTTCTGATAATAAATAGTTTTCATGGGTTGTAGATTACTAATATAACACAACCTAAACTAGAGTAAATAACTTTTAAAACATGAACCATCAGGAAATCTTAAAAAAAAAGAAAAAAAAATTGATCAAGAAACCACATTACAAAATAGTGAAAAAGGAGCAGAGTGTATTTGGTGATAGTATAGGTGCCTTCAATGACAGTGTGTTTAGCCAAATTCACCAGGCAAGATTAAGATTGAAAAAAATGACTTTGAGCATTTATGAATCTATATGAGATGCTGTAAAAATTAGATTAAGAAAGTGTATTCTTAATGTATTGGAGAAAAAAAAAAAAAGTCCCCAAGAGATTAGAATCGTACCAAAAAATCATTAAACTTTACAAAAAAGAGCTGAAAATATATAATATACTGAAAGAAGTAGGCTTCACATATCAACAGTTCATCAAAAAGATTTTTTTTATGATGATAGCAAAGAAAAAAACAGACCTGGGACACATTCATCGAGTGGTTATATATCATGCTTTTAAAAAACTCCAAACAACTAAGAATACAACTATTTCAGGAACACTCCTTCATGTTTTTTTTTTTGGTCTGATTATCTTGTAATCAAGCTGAGAGTGATCAATAATAAATCCTAAAAATCAACATTTTCCAAGATTTTCTCTTACTTGGCTTTCCATTATAATAACTTCTAACTTAATATACTGAGATTCCATTAAAGATATATATCAAGTGAACTTTCCATCAAGAACCTTTTTCGTGTAGCCGTGTGTGTACAAGAGAACTACCAATGGATCAGGGGAAGTTTCAACACGATCAATTTCTTTTGTTTCCAATACTAAAAGGGAGCCCATGTAATTATTTTTCGATTCTCGAATTGAACATTGAGCAGTTCACAACCATTTGATTGTCATGTTAAATAAAGGAACCTCACATTGAACAGTTCACCACCATTTGATAGTAAAGGTGGGGGGAGGGGGGTCCCACTTGGTGATACTGATGCCAAAATTTTGTTGGAATAACAAAACAAAACAGTACATTTTTAGCAACACCTAAATTCAAATTCCATAAATTGGAGAGGGGGGGTTTGATTAATTCTTTTGTGGATTTCTTTTATGTTCGGGTTTATTCAATCTTTTCCAACATTTCGATCTCGAATGGCCTATTTTATCACAATATGAACAAATTCTTTTTTTATTTTTTGGTTTTTTATTTTTCAAAACTATTGAAGAAGAATCATTAGAGTTTTCATCTTCTTTAATGCATATTTTCTCGAGTTGAACTTGATAATTATCATCATTATCATTTTTAGATATGATTTTTTCATTCAATTTAGGAAATAATATAAAATGTTGATTCTTTTCCAATGATTGGAAATCATAAATTTGTTGTTGTTTATTACATTCCATACATTTGATTGGAATAATGATCTTATTATCATTTTCTTCAAATCCTTTATCAATTTCTTTTTTGATTTCTGTCAATCCATTATTATTATATTTACTAATCACTTTGATATATTGTTTTTCTAAATATTCCAATTGTTTTATGTTTAAATCATAATCTAATTTCAATTTATCAAATTCACGATTTTTTGTAACAAATTTTTCAGCAAGAGTTCCAATTTGTCGATTTAAATCTTCTAAATCATTTAAATATTCATTTTTGTTCAGCATATTTGAAAATTTTGTTTTTGTTTTTCAATTTTCAATTTTCAGTTTTCTTTTTTTTTTTTCTAATATTCGAAATATTTTCTTGAATTAACTTTGATCTTGAAATATTTATTTTTATTTTATTATTTTTTTTTGTTTTGGTCTTTTTCTTTTGAAGAGGGCAAAAAAAAAAAAAAAAAAAAAAAAAAAAAAAAAAAGGGGAAAAAAAAAAAAAAAAAAAAAAAAAAAAAAAAATAAATAAATAAATAAATAAAGAGCAACTAACAGTACAATAAGGATACAGCAAAAACAGGCATACAAAAACTCAAACAGAGACAAATCGCAAAATTTCTCTGATGGGAGCTAAAAGTGGCTAAGATGGAAGTTCTAGTTGACTTCTAAAAATTGGGAAACTAAAAAATAAAACAAAAAAAGAATTAAAAGAAGATTAATTGTTTTCTTCTTGTGAACAACAATAGTAAGACAGCGTCAAATTATTTAAGCGCCGTTGATTTACCGCAGCAAATAAAAAAAATAAAAAAAAATAAAATAAAAATAAAAAATAAACTTTTCTTTCCGACCTCACCAGCTGGTGGTTTTCGGTTGCTATTATCACATGCTTCGTCTCGGCATTTGCAAAAAAAAAAAAAAAAAAAAAAAAAAAATGAAAAAACTGATATTCTATTTTCCATCAAAAAAAGCACATGAGATCGGTAACATTTTAAATTTCATTTGTTGAATTAATAAAAATAACATCAAGCATTTTTGGACAAAAAGTGTTTGTTTGTGTGCGTGCGCGTTTGTGTGTGTTTGATAAGATAGATAGATGGGTGCAATCATTAATAACAATTAATAAAAATTAAAATGTTTTTTTTAAATCAAAAGCTTTTTACAACAACTCCATTTCAGAATTTTATTACAAATTTTGTTCGTTATAATAGCAAAAAATCTACACCATCCTCATCACGATGGTTAAAACGTGCCAATAAAGACATTTACACTCGTAAAGCTCGAGAACAAAATCTTCGAAGTCGAGCTGGATTTAAATTACAAGAAATTGATTCTAAATTCCATATAATCAATTCCAAACGTCGACAAAATATTGTTGATTTGGGGTTTGCACCTGGTGCTTGGACCCAAGTTGTTACCAATTTGGCTAATCAAGATTCATTAATCTTGGGTGTTGATATTTTACCTTGTAAACCTCCAAAAGGAGCTAGTTCAATTCAAGCCAACATCTTGTCTAAAAAAACTCATCAAACAATTTATGAATTTTTCATCAAAAACGACGAAATAATGCATAATTTGAAATCTCGTCATGCTGTTAATGATCAAGAAAGTAAAGATTATGTCACAGAATTGAAACACGATGCCCCATCAGAATTATCACAACCCACGCCACAATCAACATCGAATACAGATCAACGAATACTTGATGTTGTACTAAGCGATATGTATGAACCTTATCCACAAGTTACTGGATTTTGGAGCAACACAACTAATAGTGCATATTATAGGATGGCCAATACTCTGGGGTTAAAGGCTAAAGATCATTTTGCAAGTATGGATTTATGTGAAGCGGGACTAATTTTATGTTTGGAGATGCTAAAACCAGGAGGAGTTTACATTTGTAAATTCTTCAAAGGTAAAGAGGATATTGTTTTGGAATATAGATTGATGAAAAGTTTTGATAAAGTCTTGAGATATAAGCCTCCTGCATCGAGACCTGAAAGTTCAGAAGATTATTTTATTTGTTTGGGGCGCAAAGCTGGGGCATCAGTAGATACAGTGTACCGAGGTGGTAATGGAGATACCAAATAGAATTCCGATTTATTCTATAATGTTAATAATAGATTAATCATGTATATTAATAATACGTATAAAAAGTTGTATGTTATTTTTTTTTTTTTTTTTTTTTTTTTGCAAGTGTGAGTTTTGGAATGTGTGCAACCTTTTTTATTTTTTATTTTTTCCTTCTTCTTCTTCTTCGTAGCTAAGTTTTTCGGTGAGATCAACTCACTTTTTTTTTATAAGCACTAGTGCATCTCATCACAAGGTAAACAATAGGGAGAAAAAAAAAGAGCATTAAAAAGAAAGAAAGAAAAAAATAAAAATTACAAATCATGGCCAGGTTTTTTTCTTCATGTTTTTTTTTTAATCAAATATACAATCAGTATTAAAAAAAAATAAAATATACTTTAATTTAAATATACCACACAAATAGAAATAAAATGTAGCATAGCATATTAAATTGGAAGGAACAAAAAGCCAGTTGTCTTCGGTTATTAGTTTAATTTAAAAAGAAAAATAAAAAATTGTTGTGACACATTGTTTTATTACAACAGCAAATAGCGTCTCAAAATATCTTGTCAATTTAGTTAATGCTACCTAAATTTATCACTATTTTCTATAACAATTATAATTAATAATTAAAATTGTAATTACCGCTTCAAGAAAAATGTCTAGCTTTTTTTTTTTTTTTTTTTTTTTTTTACTTTTTTTTTTTTTTCTTTACTTTTTTACTTTTTTGCATTTGTGTTTTAAGAATTCTTAAAACAAGGGAAAGAACAAAAAAAAAAAAAAAAAAAAAAAGGAAAAAAAAAAAAGGAAAATTAATTTAATTTAATACCCTTTTATTTTCAAATAATAAACAAGAACAACAAAATTGTTGAAATTATAAACAAATAAAAATAAAAAAACTACCCAAAAATACAAATTTTGCAATAAAAAAAAAAAAAAAAAAAATTGATGGATTCTTAAGAGGGGATGGGAACATGCAACACACTGTTAGGCTATGTATGAATTATACATGTAACAAAGTATGATTCAATGCAAAAAGACAACCACCTCTACATGCACTTGCATTCATACATTTTATATATATAAAAATATATATTTTGTTTTTTCTATATATAATAATTTGTGCAAAAAAAAAAACATAAACATATATGCATATAATAGAAGAGTAGGGGAAAAAAAACCCATAGAATTGAATCAAAAATTGCATTATTTGTTTGCTTTTTAGTTGGAATCTCTTTTTAATATTTTTTTAATTATTATTTATTATAATTTCATTTTGAATTTATTTTGGTTTGTTCCTTTTATTTTAGTTCTTAATCTTGCAATTATTCGGTTTTTACTAGGGGGAATCCGAATTTCTACAAAGTGATTTCAAACTTACCTACTTTTATATGTATGAAACTTTTTGATAGTATAATCAAAATTCTTATATATATATATAATATATATATAGAATTAACATTGCTGCTTCGTAATGCCAATAATCATAGACACACACACACACACACAAAGAATAAGCGAGAAAAATAAAAAAATAAAAAAAAATTAATTTTTAATTTTTTACAATAGAAAATATAGACCAGGGTAACCTGTATTTTGTTTTATTTGTTTTTGTTTTTCAATTTTACTTTTTTTTGCATTTGCACGTTTCTTTTTTTTTTAGTTCTCTTTCTCTTTTTTTTTTTTCCCACTTAATTTCTAATTTGATGATCAGAGATTTGTTTTTCTGACATGTCAGTTAAGATAAAATTAAAAAAAAACAATTAACATACATTTGAGTTAAATCATAAGCAAAATTGCCGTTATTTGTTTATTTCTTTTTAAAGAATTTTTTCCTTTTCTTGCTTTCCTTTTTATTTTATTTTTTTATTTTTTTTTCTTTGTACTGCTTTCCCTCTTTAGAATTGTGCGGGACACACAGAGAGAGAGAGAGAAAGAAATAAATTATTCAATAAAACATATACATGGAAAAAATGTAGGGAAAAAAAAAAAAAAAAAAATTTAAAAATAAAATAAAAAATTAAAATTAAATAATAAAATAAATAAATAAAAAAAAAAAAAATAAAATAAAAAATATTGCATACAAACATACTTCTACGTCTCATACACACACAAACTCACATTTCATTTGGGTTAAATCAAAAGTTAATAAAAATTTAATTTTTTTTTCAATTGTTTCCCTCATTCCTAGCCAGTTTAGCCCAATTCACTCATTTACATATTTGTTATTAATAGACAAGCAAAGGAAAAAAAAAAAATAAAAAAATAAAAATAAAAAAAAAAGTAAAATGGCATTTTGCAGCAAACTTACAATAATAAAGTCTCCTCCTTTCCTTCAAATAATTCTATGGTCTTTTTTCATTTTATTTTATTTTATTTTTATTTTATTTATTTAATTTCTCTGTTTGTGTTTCTTTTTTTTTATTTTTTTTTTTTGTTATTTTTTCCCTTTTTCTTTTCTTTTCCTGTGTGTTGTATTGTAATTTTTTTTTTTTTTTATTGACAAGTCCTTAAACTAAAATCCTCTTTACCGACTTATAAATTTTCTACCGCCGGCTCACCCACCCACACACACACACACATACATACATACTTACATATATATATATATATATATATATATATACAGACACACATACAGAAATAACAAGAATAATCACTATCCCTTCGTTAAAAAGAAAAAAAAAAAAAAAAAAAAAATTATAATAATAAAAACAAAAAAGAAGAAAAATAAAAAATAAAATGTATTTTAAAACTATTTTATAATCATATATCCTCATATTTTACTTACATCACACTATAAATTTCTTCATCATTTAATATTATCAACAATAGTGTATCAATATAATGATAACTTTTCAATATCCTCAACTCAATAATCAAAGGCGACTAAAGTCGGATAAGGACACAAACCTTTCTTCAATACAAAATGATATAATGACACTCTTAAATCATTATAGATTCCAAGATCAATTAAATTCAAACTTCATCTCTCTCTTTTGTCTTTCATATTTTGCCTCAAAACACCGTGATCCAAATCTACGAAAAACTATTCACAATATTAAAACTATTAAAAAAATGTCAAGTAGAATTAGTTCAATATTATTTCAAACAAACGTCACAAATTTAGTGGTGGCAAATGCTTTACGATTTTTTGCTCAAGTTATCGATAGTAATAACTACAAATCATATTATAAAAATTTACATGATAATTTATTGATTTTATTGGTAGTTTGCTTAATGATTGCTAATAAAACTTTTGATGATTCATCCTTTATCAATAGAACATGGTCAAACTTGTCAAAATTCCCTTTGAAAAAAATTAATTATTTGGAAATCATGGTATTGGGAAATGAAAATTTAAATTATAGGGTTTTTGATTCATGTTTCCATTTACAAAATTTCCATAGTTGGTTAGTATATCTAGTGGATCAAACTAAAAAAATGTCTGTCGTATTGACAAACGCCGTGGCCTCTTCTTCAAATTCTATTGCTTTTGAACCCTCATCATCATTATCATCACCAAAAGCAACAACGCCATTAAAGAATCATATTACTAAACCTTCATCGACAAAATTTAACAGTAAAAAAGTCTGCATTAATAACCTTGTTAACTCTTCTCAAACTTATTCTACATCAACCGCCAACATGCCTGTTAATTGTGGCCCTACTACCACTGCTACCTCAACTACTACTTCAAATCCAATATTATTATCTCCAATTATCCCATTATCCACTCCTAAAAGAGTATATCAAGTTAAAAGTAATTCAACACACTCAATTCCAAAAAATAATTATTTGCCAAACTCTATTGTTAACTCTACCATTTGTTCAAGCGCCGATATATCATCATTTCCAATCACCACCCCAAACTCTGGAATTAGCGCCACTACTACAAATGAATATTTCATGAACTCAGTAGTTAGCTCTCCTTCATATCCAAAATCCATGTCTGTTGCACCTCCTTTGAGTTCCTATTGTACAAGTAATCATTATCAAAAGCAACCTCAAAAACAAATCCTTCCTTCATTGCAACTTCAAGTTCAACAACCTCAGCAGCAGCAGCAGCAGCAGCAGCAACCTCAAATCAGTACTTATGTTTGTGGTCCTCAACAGCAACAGCAGTTATCGAATATATCATTGTTCACACCTCCTATGGTTAACGATGGTTTTTCAAATGGTAAATTTTTATCTTCGTCATCTGCAAGTCATAACACTCCAACTTATGGTCAAAATTATTCTGTTTCTTCAATGAGAAACAATAATATAAATGGAGGTAACTATATACAAGCTTATCCTACTCCTCTGTATAACTTCAATCAGTTGGCTAATAACAAGAATACTACTTATCAGCAACAGTATTGTCCCCAGCAGATAAATAATAGTTATCCAAACCCAAAACAACTTGATAACAGCAACAAATTATATTATACCAGTTCACAACAACAACAACAGCAGCAGTCGTATTATACTCAGCAACAACCTCAAGGTTACATGCCATCAATTTTACAAGCTTCTTCATCCTCATCGTCTTCTTCTTCCTTGTTTGTAAATTATCCTCCTTATCCTTCAAACCCTCAAGTTGGACGCAGAATAGCCCAAAATGTCAATCAACCAGATAATTTACTCGGTCTACAGCAACAGGTTTACTTACCGAACTTTTATTGTAATGTTGATAATACAAACACCACACTCCATAATAAACAACCAATGGCTCAACAATACAGCTTACAACAACGCCAAAGGCAACATATTGTCGATACTGCAACTACAGCATTATATTAAGCAAGGTTTTTTCTTACATTCACATAGCGATTATTATTATACCTTTTGCTATTATTTACTATTTTGAATCCATCTATTTATGTCATTCTTAACGACACTTTTTCTTAGTCTGTTTTTTTTCTTTTTTTTTTTTTTTTTTTTTTTTGCTTTTCAATCTGGGAGTTTTTGATATAAATTTTTTTGAGATTTCTTTTTCATTCTTTTATTCTTTTTTTTTTTGTTTTTTTTTGTTTTTGTTTTTATTATCATTGCATTAACTTCGGATTTCTCCATGTACATGTTTTCGTGGAGTTATTTCATTTCATTTTATTTTATTCATCAACAGTATTATTGCTATGTTATTTTTGTTTTTGTTTTCTTTGTTTGATTTTTGTCTTGTTGATCTTGACGTTGGAATATACATATAAAGGGTGATTATTAATTTTCAGTACATTTGTAAACCATTAAAGACTGCAAAATACAAGAAGAGTATTTCGCCCCCAAATTTCACTTATCTACAAGGGAAAAAAAAGAAAAAAAAAAATGCTCATGTGCAAAGAGAAATATAACAATAAAGCAGGCTGAGATAGTTCAGGGGGTGATTAGTGGGGTGATAACAGGATGCGATGAGATGAAATGAAATGAAATTAGCTTCCGACAAATGAAACAAGTAGTCAAGCGCTCCACAAAAGTAATGACTTTGATCAAATAGAACACTTTATTTTCTTATATACATATATGTGATAAATTCTATACATACAAAAAAAGTTGGAAGCCAAAAATATATGCTGTCCAAAGCAACTAAACTACATACTCAAATGCCTTTTTTTTTTTTTTTTACAATCGCATATATTAATTTTTATGAACTTAACACTTTCTAGATAATTTATCCCTATATTTTTATCAACCCAGGACCAGGGGGGGTTGGGATGTGCGTATTGCAGCCATGTAGGCAACCTTTTCAAGGTAGGAGGAAATCTGCATAGGGCGCTATTCCATTAGTAGTGTGAGATTCCTACTCACTAAAGCCCCCTTGCACCAATGCATTTAGAGTGGTAGTCTCCTTATTAAGCTAGCAAACCAAACGTGAGGGCCCAGATTATGGTTAAAAAAAAAAACGCCCCTTATGAGGCTTTTGGCTTTTGTACCCGTTTTTCATTTTGGAAGAATTTTAAGGGTGGTGTGGTGGCTCAATGTTAGAGCTTTCGACTCCAGTCAACAAAGTGCCATCGAAGGGTTGCAGGTTCAATTCCTTTCCATGCCAATTCCTTATTTTTTTGAGACTCCTTGATAAGCATATCAATTATTACTTACAAGAAGTTAAATCCCTTTACGTATACTAATATTATTAAAAATAAAAGGAATTGAATAAAGTATCAACACCGGTTTAATAAAATAAGAAAATTTTATTAAATTATGATTAGAACTGCTGAAAATTTCACATTATAGTTCTATTAAATACCACATTTTTACTTTTAATTTAGACTAATTTCTACTATGTGATATAAATTTCCCCTTCTACATTGTTTTTTGATGGTTTTTAATCTTTTTTTTTTAATTTTGTATTATTATTATTTTTTTTTAGTTACTATTAAAAATAAAAACTGGAGACTTATATTTATTTTTGTTCCTGATTATTTTTTGGATTTAATTTTTCTTTTGCTTTTTTAAGATCACCTTGATTTCTGAGTATTGTTCATGTCAGGGTATAATCCTTTTATTTTATTTTATTTTATTTTATTCTACTCTATTCTATTTGACTTTTCTACTTTTTATTGTGTGATGAAATTTTTTCGTCGCCATGTTTTTTTTTCTATCGTTTATTGAAAATTTTTTCAACATGATTGATGAAAAATTTTCTCTATAAATATATTTCTATTCTTCTTTTCTATTTTACATATCGTAATATTTGTTATTCTTTCATCTTTTATTTATTTATTGATTTATTAATTTATTAATTTATTAATTTATTAATTTATTAATTTATTAATTATGTCAGTTGAAGATACCCTTTTCAGATCTGAAGTTGACAAAACTTCAAGTTTCATTCCTCATATTGAAGTTGATAAATCCAATTGACGAGGCTGTTGACCCTGTTACTAGATCAGAATTTACTGAATTATCTAAAAACGTCGATAATATTAATGTGATTACAGCTAAAAACTTACAGGCTATTATTAGTGGTAAACCCGTTGATAAAATTCTTTCTAATTTGTTTAATAAATTGGTTGTTATTTTTGACAGAGCTGTTAAAACTTAACAGTTCACATTATTGTTAATGTTGAAAATCAAGCTGGAAACTTACAGGCTCTTAAAATTCAACCAGAGTTAAAAAGGACAACAGAGAATATTGGTGAAATAAAATAATCAGTAACCAAATCTTTCACATTTAGATGACTCATATACTAAATAAGACGAGAAAATCTTTTTCTTTTTTCGTTTTTTTTATCATCACAAAAAGTCATAAAAGAAACATGTTATTCACTAAATAAGGGGGAGAAAAACCTAACGAAGGACATCAGTTGTTGCTCATAGGAAAAAATAACCAATGCTATTACCATTATAATGAATATAATGATAAAAACAAAACTCCCCATGTAAAATAAGGCGATAAGAAATTAAAATAAAAGGGAATAAATTTTTTTTTTCACATTCAAAAAGATTCGTACATTTATGAACTAAACTATATACTAAATAGAGGGGAAACCCTAACAAG
>JASTUB010000060.1:0-51017 GCA_031124825.1 Saccharomycopsis vini
TTCTTTTTTTTTTTTTTTTTTTTTTTTTTTTTTTTTTTTTTTTTTTTTTTTTTTTTTTTTTTTTTTTTTTTTTTTGCTTGAAGTATAAAGTAGCGCTTTTTTCACTCATCCAGGTTAGAAAAATTGACGAACTGGAAAATGAACTATACTAGCTTCAAGAGCTAGAATTAAGCATGTGCCACATATGGTAAACTCTGGACATAAATAGTCCCTGTAAGTTTTTTTTTTTTTCTTTTTTTACACTAGAAAACTAGAAAGAATCTTTTTTTTTTTACCATGACAAAAAGCCATACGTTGAAGGAAACAATTATACACTAAATAAGGGGGAAAAAGCTAAAAAAGGACATCAGTTCTGTCTCATAGGAAAACAAAACCAACAGTATTACGATTATAATGAATATAATGATAAAAACAAAAACCCTCATGAATAATAAGACGATAAGAAATTGAAATAAAATGAAACAAATTTAAAAATAGTTTTATTATAAGTGAAACAAAACTTAGGAAAGGATTAAAAATTGAGGACCAGATAAAAGAAAACAAGAAGAAAAAAGATGATTTACGTAAAGCAGCGAACAGCAATAATAAAAAATATTTTATGATTAGATAGACCAAAAAATACCTATAATAAGTCGTTCATTGTTCCTATAGGAGCGTAGACAATGTTCCAATTGGTTCCTCCTTCGGTCTACTTCCATAAAAAATATAAATAAATTTGTCCCATTTGATCAAATCGTGTAAAATAAAAGAATATTGTTTAGTGAAGCATTTTTAAATCGATTGATGATAAACCACAAACACTCTTAATTTGTTTAGTGAAAGAGCATGTGTGGAGAATGTGATGATATATATTTGATTTGTTGCCATCATATTTGTATCCACAATGTGAACAATCTTTAAAGAAAGTCCAAATTTGTGTACCAATGAGAGCGAAACGTAAATTTAAAGTTTGGCTGGATAAATGAGCAGTAATTTCTTGAACCTACCCCAAAATAATTACCAATCTTGTTGAGAAAAACCAATAGCATTCGTTATGGTTTCACTTTGTGCACCTTGCAGTTTCTTTTGTTGCTTTTTCTTACCCATCAGTCGTAAGTTGTGATTATTTATTTTTTCACCATTAAAATCAATTATAATATCATTTAATCAATCATTTTCCAAATGTGATTGTATAAATTTGGCTCTTTGTTCTATAGTTAATATTTGAAGTGACATTGGTTTTTCTTGCATGCGAATGGTATTGAACCAAGATGATATCCATGTTTTCTCATATGAATTTAAGACACACAGTGTTAATAATGGCATTTCGAAGAGATTGGGTTATATCTTCTTTATTATTTACTAAAATTGGATATCCTGACATTACCAGTATCCATGATTTAGTAAAAATTTGTGTGGGAGACATAATTATGTTATTATATTAAGCAAGGTGTGTTCTAAAAAAACAGTCAATTATCGATTGAAGTTTAGATTTGAAATATATTGAATAAAATTGTTAATTGGAATTGGTGATAAGGGAGAGAATTATTTTGTAATGATTACCAACAAATTGATCTTCAATGTGCAATAGGCCAAACCTAATCAACAACAAAATCATAATATTCAGAAACGGCATCTTTGGCTTCAGGAGAATAAAAAACAGTCGAGCTTCTTAAATCTTTATCTTTTGGATATTTTTCATGGGTATTGGGGATAATCTTGTGTCTTTCTTGTAAAGTTCTAGCATAACTGGGCTCAATAAGTAAATAATCTTGAAAATCTAATGAACTTAACCCACCTTGAGATAGAAGCATTTCCATCTTAGCAATACTAATACCTTTAGGCTTAATGGGTTTATCTTTTTTTAACAGAAAAATTTCGTCTGGCAGCATTGGATCGAAGGTTTAACGATAATATATACGAGAGAAAACATACGTATTGGGCGCCAATGCCTTTTGTGCATTTCTCCAATATTTGTAGTAAAGAGCACTCGTCCTATTTTTATAAATTTTTCATCCCACAGTGAAGGAGGATACTCATGACCAAGAAAAACTGTTTGTTTACACTGTAATGAAGAATGTTTTAGAATTTTATCATTACCCAGTTCTTGTTCATTTTTATCATCATCAAAAGTGGAAAAATAAACCTTGGATTTCTGTTGATTAATTTCAAAACCACTCAAGTTACAGAACTGAGTAAGAATTTGAGCGATTTGTAAAGTATCTAATTTATCATTTGAATAAAAGTTGATATCATCAGCAAACGCTATGAGTTCAATATATATTTTTAAACTCCAGCGTAATCCTGCGCAGTGATGCCTTGAATTGTGTTTGAAATTTATTCTGAACAGAAACTCTTTTTTTTTTTTTTTTTTTTTTACAATCGCATTATATATTAACTTTTTATGAACTTAACATTTTCTATATATTTAATCCCTATATTTTTATCAACCCCAGGACCAGGGGGGTGGGGGTTGGGATGTGCGTATTGTAGCCAAGGTAGGAGGAAATCTGAATAGGGTGTTATTCAATTAGTAGTGTGAGATTCCTATTCAATAAAACCCTTTTATACCAATACCTTTAGAGTGGTAGTCTTCTTATTCAGCTAGCAAACCAAACGTAAGGGGGCCCAGATTATTGGATAAAGCGGGAATCCAATTCGCGCTTTTTTGCGCTAAATCCTAGCATAAACCTCATAGGCACATGATATCTCATTTATATAACTCCATCCTTGTTAGCTCAGTTGGTAGAGCGTTCGGCTTTTACGAAGTAAGGAACCGAAATGTCCAGGGTTCGAGCCCCTGATGAGGAGTTCTTTTTTACAAATGTATATCTACATTTTCTTTTTTTTTTTACAAGCTAACTCACCCAGTTTATGATTTAAAGAATAATTTCAATAATATTTTTTCCTACTAATTTTTTGTACTTTGCCTAATGAGTTGCGAAAATGGAGAATGTCATTTGTAACAATAGAAGTTTTTGAGTTCATTTTTGTCAACTGCAGTTGATTTTTCCTTTGTGAAAACAATTATTGATACACGTGACCTCATTGGGCATACAAGAATTTTTTTTTTTTTAATTTTTTTTTTTTTGTTTTCAGTTTTTCGTCGCCAACAGCAATATCTTGGCAACGGTATTTTTGAATCACTTGGGTGACAAAACTTCCTTAGGGCCTGTTATGCGCTGAGTCTGGAGTCTGGAGTTTGGAGTCTGGAGTCTGGTTCTTAAATTAAGGGTGTGTCGACCGACCGGCTTCTCACACTATTATGTAAGCTGGACAAAATAAAGTGAAAAAAAACAAACACTTTAGTGCGTAATGAACTGCGTAGAAATTGCTCAGTTCTAGTTTAGTCGCCTTTAAGGGTTCCTATTTTGCGGAAAGAATTTTGTTAGTTTAAGAGTATTTATTTTTGTTTAGATCTCTACAATAGTTGAGCAAATTTAATCATGTGTTTATATATTTCTTTTTATTGTCTATATTTTATTTTCTTATCTATAAATATGCCATCTTTGGTATCAATGAAAAAAATAAACTCTGTAGGAAATTAATTACGCATGCTCAAGCTGAAAGCTCTTGTTTTTGCGGAAACGATTTTGTGTAAACTAAAGGTGACAAAACTACAGCTGGATAGTTTTTGCGCTTTTATTACGCACTAAAGTGTTTGTTTTTTTTCACTTTATTTTGTCCAGCTTACATAATAGTGTGAGAAGCCGGTCGGTCGACACACCCTTAATTTAAGAACCAGACTCCAGACTCCAGACTCCAGACTCAGCGCATAACGGGGCCTTAATAATTTACAGAACTTCAAATTTAATAAATTTAAATCTTCTAGCTTTTTACTCAAATTTCATACGTTTCGCGTTGAATTTTGGTGTATTTCGTGAGAAAAAGCTCATATATATATATATAAACTTTTGAATATATGTGGTAGAACAGTAGAAGTACAGCATATAAAAAGTTTAAGGAACAAATATGGTTCTTGCTGTTTAATATATGTGATTATCATTCTTGAATAAGATACGTAATTGTAACATTATTTATAACTCGTATACTGGCAAAAAAAAAAAAAAAAATGGACGCTTTACCATACTTCAAGCCCACTCGGCCTCCACCCTGGATTTTGGCGCGCGCGGTGGCTCGCTTTTTCTTACAGTCAGTCCACGGCATGAAAATTTATAGTAAAATTGAAATCAATTTGTTGTATTCTTTTGAAGATTTTCCCTATAATGACAGATCATATAAAATATTAATAGATTTTAATACAAATCTAGTTTTTTTTTAGCCATTCATATAAGCGCATAACTCTCAATACAATTTGTCCAATGTTTTTTTTTTTTTTTTTATCTTTTCTATATATAGTATATGTTATGCATGCAGAATGCTTTTTTTTTTTTTTTTTTTTTTCTTTCAATTGGAGATAAGTCACTAAAATAATGCCTCTTTTAAATTGTCAATTTTTATTTTTTATTTTGTTTGGTAGTCGTGGCAAATTAACCATGATTATTTTTTGATTAAATTATTGATTTGCGGCGTTGTCATCAAGTCAATCATTGAATTATCTCACTATATAATATATATAGTATATATAGATAGCTACAAATGAATCAATCTTCAACTTTACGACTCCACCAACACCCATCTATTTTTTGGGGATATTGATCTGTATACTGGTAACTTGAAGATATTGATAGCTACTTTGGGTATATTGTTTTATAGTTCAAACAACAAAAATGAATATTTTTGTCAAGAAATTATTCCTATTTAGGTCACACTGTTTGAAAATTTTATTCATGCATATATATATATATGTATGTCAAAGATATCAAAAAAAAAGGAAAGAAAAAAAAACCTCCGAATTTCCACACAAACATAATTGCCGAATTTTTTTTCCAATATTTATTTTCATCACTATCATAATCATCATCATTATTATTATAATCGCTGATATTTAATCGTTGATATTTAATCATATTAATATTGGTTTGATCTTTATAAATTTCTTTACTTTCAAAAAAAATTGAGTGGAGGTAAAGTACCCATAATATCCGTTTGATCCAATTCTTTGTTTTCCATTTCCATTTTCGTTATTGTTTTTTTTCTTTTTTTCTTTTTTTTTTTTTTTTTTTTCATCTGCGCGAGAATCGCGCTTGTAGATTGATTGACATGAAACATCTTTTGATATTTTTTGTCCATATATAGTATTTTGTCAATTGTCCATCTTAAAACTGATCTTCCTATTGCTGGAAACATGCATGTTTTTGATTATAATCTGACAGATACATGAAACAGTAACACAAACAGCACAGCAACAACAACTATTTCTTTGTTGTTTCAAGCAATAGATAGATACAATTTCTATTATATATAAAGACCTAAAATTCCGTTATTATACATAATAAAAAACCATGTTCGAAGATTAACTTGATTCATTAGATTATTTACTTAACAAACAGTCAATTAATACTACTTCTACATCATCTTTATTATTCACAATGCTTTTCTCTAGATCTACCGTTGTTTTGGGTTTAACCGCTTCTCTTGCTATGGCTAGTGAACTTTGTCAATTGTTCGACCAATGTGGTGGTATTGACTGGTTCGGTGCTACTGAATGTGTCGAAGGTGCTACTTGTGTTATGCAAAACGATTACTACCATCAATGTATTTCTAATGATCAAGTTACTTCTTCTGAAGAACCTTGTGACTGTGTTGTTACCATTACCACATGGCCACTTCCTTCTGCTACTGCCTAAGGGTTGTTTCTTAAAAAAAGATTGGTTCCTTTAATCAATTTTTCCTAGCTATTTTTTATTCTTCTTTTTCCTTCTTCAACCAGCTGGTTCTGTTTTTATTTTCTTTTTTCAATTAATTGATTTAATTAAAAGGAAAAATTGCAGTTATACATTCATAATATTAATATCTCAAAATATATCACATCCTTAATAATAATAATTATCTAATGATTTAATTGAAGCTATTTATAAATACCTTTTTAAAAATACATATTTTTTTTGTAAAATCTTTTAGATGATTAGAATAGTGTTATATAAATATATATATAGTAGTAAGTCAATAGTGGTGCAACAAAAAATACCTTTGAATGCATATTTTTTTGTTTGGTTGACATGTCAATTTCAACAATACAGAAGGATCACATAAAAAATAAAAATAAAAAAGTAGTTCAGCATCTGTAATATTCTTCAAACAATACTGGTTAGATACAAAAATAACTGATCTTGGAAATATGGTGTAAAAATACATTAGGTCGTTTGATATAATTATCTGATAAAGCTTTTATAGAGGCTAAATTATATGAACTATAGAAATAAATACCAAGAAAAATATGAATAAAATTAAATTAAATAAAATAAAAAGCAAAACAAAACAAAACAAAAAAAAAATACCCTGAAGAATACCCCTGAAATGATTGACTAAAAAAAAAAAAAAAAAAAAAAAATATGTGAAAACAAAACAAAAACTGGAAAACAAAAAAAAAAAAACAAGATGGAAATGACAAATGCTTCACCTTTTTTTTTTTTTTTTTTTTTTTTTTCAATCTCTTTTGTGTTTCAATTATTCCAAAATTCGCTTCATGTTATCATTATGAAAGAGACATAAGGAAAATAAAAAAAAAATTATAAGGCAAAAATAAAATTGTTAAAAAATCTTATGATGACTTGTTTGATTGGAATTAGAAACAAAAATAATTTTGTCTTCTTTAGCAGTGTAAACTTGATCCTTATATCTTGTAACTGAAGGTGGCTTTTTACCTTTTTTGGTTCTAACTTCATCAAATGTTTTACCCATATCAAATGGTTTCGATGTTTTTTTTGGTTCTTCTCTGGCACCTTCATTTTTGCAAGGTACAGTTTCTTTATCACTTGGCATTATACATTCATTTAAGGACTCAAAAAAATCATCAGCTGTAGGAGAGCTGAAATGAGAACTGAATTCGTTACCAGCAAACTTGGTTTGGAGTCTCAAACTCTGTTGCTGACTATCCTTTGTATTTTGAGAATCACCGTTATCACGTGAGAAATCGATATGTAATGATTTATAACTGTTGGTATTTTTGATTAGAATGATCTTGTTATTATTTGCATTGTTATTATCAGAATTCTTCTTCACCTCATTTTGAACGTTGTCAATTCCTTTATTTTTTTCCACTATCTTTTTGATTTCGGAAAATGGATCGTCATCATTTAAGTTTTTATTTTTAAAACTCAAAACATCATACTTCAAAAGTTCAGGCTGCGGCCTTGTTTCCGATTGTAAAAAACCAGACAGTTTTTTAATTGGTAAGCTTATGGTGACAAACCTGCTTCTAGAACTCATATTTTCATTTTTTTTAGGTATTATAGAAATATCTTCATTTGAAAATTGTATATGTCCAGTGCTTTTATTTTTATTAGATATCCCAAGTAAATGAAGATGATTTTCATTGTCAACATCACTATCTTCATCTTCTTCTTCAGAATAGTTTTTACTCAATCCTAAGTAGTCCTCGGTTAAACTGTCATCAGATAATTGAATTCCCGTTTGATTCTTAATTTTTTCTTTGAATTTAGCATCATTTTTTCGTAATTCTTTGAAACTCTCTGCAATTTTATCATAATGAACATCTTTCTCATGATTGTATGGAGGTTGAGAAAATCCATTTAAATCATCTTTTATAAACTCATATTTTTGTGAGTCTTCTTGATCTTTTAATAGGGAAGTCAAAACAATTTCCGGTAAAGGAAATTCCGGAGATATCAATGTTTTTGGCGAAACAACAACACTGGCATTATCATTTTCGCAATCCGATTCTTCTTGCATATTTGAATGATTTTTAGTATCGGAATCCTCTTCACTATCGCTGTCTTCACTATCACTATTTTCGCTATCACTTCCTAGATAAAAGGCTGCACTTTGGGTTCTTCTTCTATTTTGGGGGTCTTTTAATGGCTTCCAATTCATCCCAGCACTGTTTTCATTATTTTGAAAAGATTTTGGTAATGGCAACGTTGATGATGATTTGCAATCCCATCTGAGTTTAAAAGAAGATAATTTAGATTGTAATAGGTTATTTTTTGTAAAAATCCTTTTGTCTTTCGATGAGCTAACAATATTATTGGTATTGAAGTTAATTGGCTGAATCAGATAATATCCATTATCGTCATCGTGTAAAGATATATTTGAATTTACCGATTTTTCAAAAACAACGCCATTGGTGATACTGACATTATTTTCCTGATCACCATTTGAAAAATTATTTTGGGAAAAATTATAGTCTTCAATATCCAATGAGCTATTATTACTATTTTGTAAACTTTCAGTTTGTTGATATGGTGAGAACAATTTGGTTGCACTTGTACTAGTTGTTGTAAGAATTGTATTTTTCCTTGGTTTTTCAAATTCTTCATCAACTAGAGTATAGGAGGAATAATTTTTTTTGATAATTACATAATCTTCATCATCATCGATTTTGGTCATATAATCAAGTGGAAGTCTTTTAAATATATCAAAGTTAACAATATGGTCATAATAATACATAGATGCTTCTATATCTGGGTGTCTTTTCTTAAAACAAGGAAAGTTAATATTTGAGTATTCTAACATCCAATCCTTGTTTGCGTCTTCTGAAGCATTTTTGAGGACAATAAAAGAGCAAGGAGCGATTTCAATATATTTGTAATCAATATGATATTTACTGTGTTGTAATATTCCGTTGCTATAGCTATTAAGGTAGTTGTTGACTAAGTTTCCATGTGTGATGACTAAACATATGTTGACAGAATTATTGTTAGGTTGTTCATCATAATAATCTATCAACTTGGAAATGCCTTCAAGACATCTTTGAGTTAGATGTGTCAAATTGTCATTATTGAATGAGCCATGACCACCAAACAAATTTTCATCTCTATTGATATTGAAATTTATCTCTTTTTGAGTATTCAAAATTTCCTGGAGCCAAATCTTATTGCTCTTTACCAAATTATTTTGAATGTACTCAATATCATTTCCTGAAATTATGTCGTCAATTAGTGGAATATCCTCATGTTCAGCATATTTATCACTAAAAGAGTTTTTGTAGTAGTATTCACTCAAAAAATTATCGATATTGATGTTGAATTTGACATTTTCAAGGCTTATATTATTAGAAGCCAAAACATCTTTGATACACTCGATAATATGTATTGATGTTTCCAAACAGCGCCTGTAGGGAGATGAATGGATATAGAAATTCACCGGCTTAGTGTCTGGTGCTTTAACATTTATAATTTTGGGAAGGTTTTTTGCCAATAGGTAACATTGTTTATAAGCTAAATCGTTAAAATTTACCAAAGGACTATCGATTAATGACATACCTTTGTCGCTGGAAGTAGGTGTTGACGATTGTCGTATAACGTCTAGCAAGTCAGGCATTATAAGGTTCTTTTTATCCTTGGACAAGACTTCATATACTTTTTGAATTTTGGTTAGTTGCTTATCGTTAATGATATCGATGTATTTAGCCAAGCACTTGTGCTTAACTAAAAGCTTCACTAACGACTGATATAAATCATCGTATTTGTGTATCTTTTTGTAAAGTAATTGAGAGCTGTCAGATATGGTCGAGTCATCCACCAACAGTTCTATAAGATTTAACAAGTGTTCGGCTGTTATATTATCGGAGCGCAATGAATGGCGAATCAATATCAAATCATCAAGTTTCATTGTAAAGTTTTTTTTTGTGTTTGTATCATTTAGAAGATTTTGCCAATAATCCAGCAACTCAAAAAAATAAAATATCAAATTAGAGCGCCAATAAACAATAGTTAAGAATTATGGGTAGATTTGGTGTATCTATACGACAAAAATTTTTTTTTTAGCGCTGTCAAACAACAAAAAAAGCCAGAAAAAAGTGAAACAGGCTGATAATAAAGTGTGATTTAACTTATGTGGCTTCTTAAAGGAATAAATAAATAAATATATATATATATATAATATTAATTTTGTATGGCGCTAGCTGTCGCTCTTTTTTTAAAGCAGGACTGTTTTTCTTTTCCTCTTTTTTTTTTTTTTTTTTTTTTTTTTTATTTTTTCTAATTTTTTTATTTTTTTTTTTTTTTTTTTGATGGCCCTTCTTTATTTTTCTATTAAAAAAAAATTTCGTCATTTTTTTCTGCACACAAATGCATAAATTTTCACATGCAAATTTAAAGATCAGCTTCCTGCTCCTCTAGAAACAGGATCTACAAATATTACCGAAGTATTCAAGTTATTGACTCTACAGAAAGTAGATCCTCCAATATTGTATCAAAGAAAGATCTAATAATTCAATATTAATGAATATCTAAGACCTGTTTAACTAGATTATTATAGAAAATTTCAGTGTAATTAATGATGACCCCATCTAGTTATCTAACCCTAAATCTAATCCTTCTTTCCTCATTTCTCTTTTCAATTTTTTGACCTCATTTTTATGTTTTTTAGACTTTTCATGAGCTAAAAATTGATTTTCACTTTTGAAAATTTTGTTGCAAACTATGCACTCAAAAATATTAACCTCTTCTTCTTCGTCGCTACTTTTGTATTCTGCATGGATGTTATTGAATCTATTATTATTATTAACGCTATTTTCAGTTTTGTTATTTATTGTGGTTCGATAATCATCAAATTCATTACCTTTATCATCAAAAGAAAATTGTTCTTCTTCCAAAGTTGTCCTTGTCAAATCAATGCCTTCAAAGGCCCTTTCCAAATCATGTTCTTCAAACTTTTGCCAGTCTTGTAACTCGAAATTTTCATTCATCTTCATTTTTTCCCTTTCTAATTTCAACTGTTCATTTCTTCTTTCCATTTCAAATTTCAGCTTTTCCTTTTTTTTCCTTTCCAATTCTTCCACTCCTTTCTTCACTCTTGGATCTCTTTTTTTCACAAACGCAACAAATGATCGAACACACTCATTATATTCTTTCTTAGCAGTATCTCTTGCCTTTTTATTGGTCTTTTCAATGGTTCTACGGGTTCTTCTATCCATTGATGAAGAATAATGGTAATTGTCTTTCCAATAAAACGTTTTTACCGAACTAAAATTTGACCAACTATTATAAAAATTCCGTACAACTTTTTCATAATTACTTTCACTGTGTCCAAATACAGGATACATCAAATCTTCATCACCTAAATATTCTTCAACATCATCATTAAAAAAATTGAACCCTTCGAGATTTTGTAGTTTTCCACTACTTACTTCATCACCAGCAATTGTTTCAAAAACTCTTCCAGCAACTTTATAAAATCCAGCAACTGTATCATCATATCGACGATATAAAGTTGGATCAAAGAATTTCATGAGATCATTGACAGTAATCCCAATCTCATCCGAAGAATAATAATTATCTTCTTCATCTTGATAACCACCGCCAAAACTACTATCATTTCTTAGAATTTGGGATTTATGAGAATCGTACCACGCTCTTTCTTGAGGATCAGATAAAACTTCATAGGCCGCTTTAATTTCTGCAAAAATTAATGTGGTCTCTTCAACATTATCTGGATTTTTGTCTGGATGGTATTTCAACGCATTTTTTCGATAAGCTTTTTTTAATTCCAAATCTGAAGCATCACTACTAACACCTAAAAGCTCGTAATAATCTGTCTTCATATTATATTTCCATACACTGTGTTTCCTGCTAGGCAGAAAATCAAAATTTAGGGAGTGTAGTGGGACTAATTGTCTTATATAAATTGGGCACTTTCATTTTACTTTAGCATGGTAACCCACAATCTTTCACCACAAGTTTGAAAAATCAGAAAAAAGATTTGATTTAGTGGAGGTATGAGCCCGTGGCTTGACGAGTGTGTGTTTTTTTTTTTTTTTTTTTTTTTCTCCCACTGAAGTCGAATATCAATAGGGCCTACTTCAAGGACTGTCACGGTTCAAAATGCTTTTCCCGGCAGAACCCAGAACTTCGGATATATGGTTAGGAGCGGATAATAATTAACGATGACACATTAGTGCATAATCAATCAAATAATAAAACAACAATTCATCTTCTTCATAAACTTTGAATCCGGCTTACTTAACTTTGCCAGAAACTAACAAAGTGAAACTGTTGTTATTATTACTTTATTCAGATACTCTCCTTATATATATGCTCTAAAATGTGACAAAGAAACATAAACTTTTAGTTACAATTGATATGTAAAATATATCGATATGAGTAGAAGCAAATATTAAAACGAAAACAAAATAGTAGTAAAATATATTAAAATTGAAATAAAATAAAAGTTAAAGCGTGAATGGACCTGAGCGAAGAAATAAACAATTGAAAAAAAAAATAATAAAATAGACAAAAAAAAAAAAAAAAAAAAAAAAAAAGACCTTTAAGGCTAAGTTTCCAATCTAATACTTTGATGCTTCTGTTGAACTGATTTAAATGTCTCGATTAACTCACTCAATCTCTGTTTCTTGGTAGAAAACTTGCTTCCACCATGGAATGTATGTTGTGGTGGGTTTAATATAGGTGATGAAACACCTGAATTTAATTTTGAAGACGAAACAACACTCATATTGTTGTTTATTACAAATCCGTTTATTGAATTTAACCTTCTCTGCAAAGTGTTAAATGCGTTGGACTGAGGCAACATCATCAAAATCCCATACAAACATTTCAACAAAAATGGGTGCTTATCAGGTTCCAACAATTGAAGTCTAAGTTTAGCAAACACCGGGCTTTCCAATAATTGAACAAGAATATCAAGCTGAATCAATAAATTGACAGTAATTTCGAATTCAACAAATGTTTTTAATAAATTGTATGCTAATTCATAATTCTGAGACAATAGACACAAAGATAAACAAGCAGGGGCATTATAAGACCAAGGTTTGAATAGAGTATTGAACAAAATATCTTCAACTTTAATATTATCCCGAAGTTTGTTTCTAAGCAGAGAAAGTTCTGGCGCAGTTATTAAATTGCTATTAAGAATTTGAATCATTATACTAATGAATCCAAGGTTATTTTTCAAAGTCTTATTTGTGACAGCTAAATTATTATTATTGTCAATATCAAATAAAACTTTGGATAAAGATTGATAAACTCTTTCAGCATCCAAATTGATACAAAGTTTTCGAAGAATAAAATTACCCTTTTCTTCCAATAACTTTCTATCATTCTTGAATAAGTTTGTCAAATCCAACATCAATTGATAGAAACGAGCATCATTAGCGCTTTTTGAAATCTCAGATATTAACATTAAATCTTTGTCAATTGCGAGAGAAGATTCAACACAGAGACTTTTCAAAAGAATTTGAAATGTTCTACTCAAAGAGTTTGACAAAAACAATTTAGGGGATTTCTTGTGTAACAGAAGTAGCCAGTCAAGAAGTAACAACTTGGTGTTTTCATCAACATTGAGCAACTGTGTTGCTATAATATTTTTCAATGAATTAAATATTGAATTACCATCATCAGTTAAGATACTACCTTGTGTAGCATGTATGTCATTAGGATAACTCGGAGGTTCATTATATGTGAGCTTGAGTTGAGGATCTTTTCCAGATGTGGTCGAGTGAACAACAACCCCGCCGCCACCTGGTAGTGAGGTAGCCGATACGCCAGTAATTTTGTCTTTTGGTTCGTCACTTGATTCATCAACATCCAAATAGACGAATATCAATTCCATCAAATTTCGTATCAATGCTTTAACCTTCTCCTTGATAATTTTAGATGAGTCATTCGTTGATAAAATACCAACTAGAGTTTGCAACAATTCACAAACTAATGGAATAAAACTTGTAGGAGTCACTTTAAGTAAAGTTTCACACCAATTCAAAACCACCAATTGAACTTCTTCATTTTTACTATCCAAATTAGCAACAAGTATTTTGATAATTTCTGGAAAATTTAAATGAACGTCCTGTAGAGGAATATAAAAGCTGCCATCGTCCTCTTCATAATATGAATCTTCATAGCTACCTGAGTCATCTTCATCTGACTCATCAAATTCACTGTCTTCTAGAAAGCCACTATCATTGTGCCCTGCTTCATCTTGCTTTCCAGCTGGCGAATTATCAGTTCTGTTGTCACTCGGAAGATCTGGTTTGTGGGGTCTTTGCTTCTCATCTGCAACTTCTCCCTCGTCATAGTTGTTACTAGCCTCATTTTCATTTTGTTTGAGAGATTTATCGTTAGCTTTGAGCTTCAATAATGAAAAGTCTTTATTAAAGGAATCCGAATCATGATGAGGGGAGAATCTATTGAAGCCATCTGATTCTGTGCTGTGTATTCTCTTTTGATTTTGTAAAGCTTGTTTTGATAGGTCTAAAACTAGTGGCGATTCTTGTAAGTGTTGTTGCAACAGCTGTGAAGTTGAGTCTTGAGCCTGAGATAAATCATGTATCTTTTGTTGTTGAATTATTGGTTTTGGTAGCTCTTCAAACTGAGGCGATTCTTGTAGATGTTTTTGTGGTGGTTCTTGATGTGTAGGTTGCTTTGCTGTTTCTTGGAGTTGTAATGAATCTTGGGGGTGCTCTTGTTGATTTTCTTGTCCACTTTCTTGGTTTTGTAGTTGCTGTTGCTTTTTTAGCTCTTCCAATTGCTTTTGTTTTTGGGCTTTTTCCATTCTTAGTATTCTATCCTTCTCCACAAGTTTCTTGATCTCAACAATCCTTTGAATTTGGTCAAGGAATTTATTTAAGCATTTGTTGGTTATCACCCTAACATCCTTCTTCGGGTCTGTTAAGAAGCTCATTAACCCACCTAAAAAATTAGGCAAATAGCTTATCAATTCCAAATCAGGAACAGAATCCAACAATAGAATCCATTCTACCAAAAATAGTCTAGTATAAGGATTATTAGTAAATAATCGCTCTTTCAAGAATGGAATGAATTTCGCCAATGAAAATGCTAAAACGTCTTGGCTAGGGTTTACTTGTGAATAATATCCATCGTTATTAAGACGTTTAGATTCATAAAGATACGCATCGTCATTATCTCTTTTTATAATTGAAACATAAGTTGCAGCTTTTTCGCTAACTATATCTTTAATCAATCTATTAAACAAGTTGGCCCCATTTTTGATACTATTTTCACTATCTGCAAACAAACGACACAAAACATCAAAAACTTCATTAAAATAAGGTAAAATCTCTCCTTTTGCCACTTTTGCAATGTTATACAATGCCTCACAAGCATAATAACGAACTTGAGCAGTTTGATCACTAAAACATGCTAAAACTGGCATAATAATACGATCTAAATAAGGCACAATGTGATTGGAGCCCAAAGCAATTGCTACAGCCGCTAAACCAATTGATCCGCCATTTCTAGCATTTGGGTGATGAGCAGCATAAGCAAAATCTTGACATAGTTGGTCAATGACTTTGGATATTTGGTCACCAGCTTCAGGTGTATTTTGAGCCAACAATTGTTTTACTGTTTTTTCAACTTGTAATGCAGAAAGTCTCCGTTTTTCGTAAAGCCTGTCAGCTAGGCCTTTGGCAGTGTTCTCATCCATGATGGGATGGGATTATAAGCAGTAATTGGTGGTATCGTAATATACTACCAGTTAGAAATAAACCTTTATTTTTATTTATATCTAGTATTTTTCGAGTCACCCACCATTCAAGTAACACCCGCACATTAGATCTCACTCAGGTGGCAATTTCCAACTTTGATAGGCTCACATCCTAACACCAGGCTAAGATCAACTTGTAACCTTGTAAGGTACCTATAAATGAAAGAGACCTGTTGAAAATTTTTATTATTTTAACCAAGTAACGTTTTTTATTGATTGCTTAACTTCTTTACACATACAAATAGAAGAAAAAAAATTAAAAGAAAAAATAAAAGGGGTAATAAATGTAGATTGAGAAATAATTTAGAACAAGTAATGAATCTCTCATATTTTAATAGAGGACTTAGTGAGCTATCCTATTTTATCTTTCAAAATGTATCACATCAGAGGCAAGAAAGATTCAAAATTCTTAGGGTATGGCGATCTTCCAGCGTCACTACTCTGCTGATTAGAGTTAGGTTGAAGCCCAGAAAAGTTATGGGGAGAAGGAGCAGAATAAGAAGGAGGGTTATTTGCTTGTGAATTAGCATTACCTAATGGAAAAGGAGCTGGTCCATTTTGAGCTACAGGAATATTTGGGGAAGTAGCTTGTAATTCATTTCCTGAAACAAGAATGGAATTTGATTGGTGAGTTGACGCGTTTCCAAAACCAGCACCGGTAGGATTATATTCAACTGGTTTACTTTGAGAAGGGTTGAAAGAAATAGTATTCAGAGAACTAGGGGCATGAGAGGGTGCACTTGTTTGATCATTGGTAATTTTAAATGGTGGTGTATCTACTTGAGAAGAGGAAACATTTGGCTGGTGAGACAGAATACCACTGAATTGAGATGATAGCAATGGTTGTTGCTGAGTTGGAGCAGTTGAAATTTGTGAAAATTGAGGTTGGAAATTATGTTGAGTTCCCTGGAAGTTATTTTGATGAGCCTGAAAGTTATTTTGAGAAGTTTGAACTACATGTTGAGGTGCTTGAAAGTTATTTTGTGGAACTTGAAAAGACGTTGGTTGAGTTTGTAAATAAGGGGTTGGCATTCCAGTTCCAGCGATTATCAGCTGGTTTGTTCCTTGGTAACCACTATAACTATTGAAAGCAGGTTGTCTATACTTAGAAGTAGCAGCATTCAATAATTCATTATATGTTTTCTCGGCCTCTGTTAATTTAGTGTCCAAATCAATCAATTCTTCTTTTTTTGCAGCATATTTTCCTATTAATCTAGCAACCTGTGGTCTGAGCGGTGTAATAGTGTTATATAAATTCTGAATGAAATCGTCATTTGATGTATTTAAGACTTCGTGAGGATCTTCAGAAGTGTTTAAAGATTGTAACTTAACTAATAATCTGTCAATATTTTTTGACTGTTGTAAAATATTATATTCTACTTCGATATCTTTTATCATTTCGTCTTTTGTTGGTTCAACAATTGGTGTTACATAGTTCAACGGGAAAATACCAACTTTTCCTTTCAAGGAACCTCTCCACCAGTCTTTATATACACTTTCTAATGGAGTTATGATATCACCTTTTTCAAAAGAAAGTTCCTCTGGGTCTTCACTTTGAAGGGCATATAAAGCTCTCACTTTATTAACCATGGCTGGGGTTTGCTTGTCTGTTTTTCTGATCTCTGCAACTGATGTGTTTGTCTCCTGCTGAATTGATTGCTGTTCTTCTGGTTGGTTCAGAGGTTCTGGAATCGGTTGTACTGCAGTTGGAGGATTACAAGCAGCGAGCACATCAGATTTGAATGGGTTTAATGGACTCAAAGACAGATTCTCGGTAGCAGTGGCAGTATCTGCCGTCAAATTGATTTCTGAGTCTCTGAACTTTTCTTGGGTATTATACTCTTCTAAAGAGAGTTTCAAGACTGCTTGCAATTCGTCTTCTTCACTTCTCAACTCACTTTCAGACATCTTATCCTTTGAAGGGATTCTTGGGCCATCATTATGTGTACCGAAATCAGGAAAATGCTCTCCAATCTTGATCAAACATTTTTTCATATTAGACAAACTTGGATCATCTTTGAATGATAATGACAATTGTCCAATAACAGACACAATTTTCTTTTTGATTTGATAATGAATTTGAGGGTTTTCAATCAAGGAATATAACACTGCGGTGAACGCAGATGAAGATACTTCTTGTTTCATTTTCGATCCACAATTTTCAGCTAAAGATAACATAAGTGATAAGCTTCTTAATAAAATATTAGCATTGTTGAACTCTAGTCTTTTCTTTAATGCTTTTATAGCTTCTGAAGGACCATTATCAGGATCATCATTTACAGCATCACAAGCAGCCAATATATGTTCCCAGTTGTCATCGGTAAGGGATTCATCTGTAGCCCTAATAATTGAGCTATCTATTTTACTTGTCATGTTATTATTGGTGCTATTTCTCTTGTTTTTCTCTTGTTTTATTTATTTCTACTTGGCTGCAAAACTATAAAGTCATGATGAGAAAAGGTGGCTTGAGAATTCTTCTCGCCACTATTTCAAACACACACGATAGATGAGAGTTACTGATCCAAAATAAATAGGGTAACTTTAGTCGGTGTGCTTCCACCATACAAAATGCAAGTGAAAAAGCCATGTAACAGAACAATTATTATTATTGGCAAAACATATATTAAAGTATTAGGATAGTAGAAATTGAAAAAAGAACTAGACGAAATTAAACAGAACAGTAAGTAATACACAGAAAACTTATATGATAATATAGGGATATCACCAGGCAACCCATATTTTTTCTTTTTTTTTTTTTTTTTTTTTCATTATTTTTTAAATTTTATTTAACTCAACATTTTGATTTTGTTTTTCATGGAAAAAAGCAAGCTGTAAACTTTATTTATATATATGAGTTGATTAATTAGATTTCTTTTCATCTAATTTGACCATGTTGTTGTCAGCTGGTCTTTCTTCAGAATCGGTAGAATAACCTTCGTAAGCAAATTCTTGATCTTCATCCTCATCCTCATCATCACTTCTATCATCTTTTTGCACACCTTGGAACACTAATCTGTATAAAATTCTAAGGATCAAAAATAACCAATATAAGTTGACTAACTGCAAAGCCGCGATTAAAACGAAAACGATAGGTTGACTGATAAAGCATTTATATTGACCAGTTAGGAAATTCAATTGATAAGGGCCAACAGTTTTGAATTCAGTCAACACTGACCATAAAATCAAAAGGTTAATGTAGTGACGAAAATAAACCCAAACACCAATGAAAATTACAAAGAAAGGTGGAGTAAATGGAGAGTCCAAATAATTTAATAATTTTGAGGTGGAAAGAAACCAATCAGAAACATCCATAGTCAAGTAAACTGCAATACCCATGTAAGTGAAATTAAAGGTGTAAGATGCGTAGATCAAACACATGGTCACAATATGATGAAAAACAAGTTCTTTGAAATCTTTTCTTGGCTTTTCTAATAGCAAAACTAAAACCGCGGCTTGTTGTGTCCAAAATGCTGCTTGACCTAAATAATAAAGCTTCATCCAATAAAACATAGTGTAATGTGGATATGTTCTGTAGAACTCAGTAGTATTGAACCATCCAATTGGAAGACTCAACATCACATAGAAGCCACAAGGAGAACTAATACCGTAGTAAATAATTGAGTACATTTGTTCACTAAATCTTTTAACTTTACTTGGTTTGGTAGCACCTAATTTGCGGGCTAAAGGATTAACCAATGTTTGCAAGACAAATTCTCTAAAAAAGGTGAAAAAAATCATGTAAAAAAACACAAAGGCAAAATCTTTTGGTCCTTTACCATACATCGCGTACCCTTCTTCATTTACTTCACCTGTTTTATAAGATATGGTAACAAACATGTGTAGAGGATTGGATTCGGTGTAGTTGTTACTTAGTAAATAACTGACTCCAACAGAAGAAATAATAAGAAGTGGGGTTAACCAGGTCAATCTAAAATTTAATTCAAGGTAACTGTAATAAAACTTCAAGAGAAGGTCTTTTATACTCTTTACTCGTGAACTATTGATCTTCTTTAATCTTTTGTGTTTCGAGGTTCTGGAAATAGTGGAAGATAACCCTAGCCTAGATTGACCCACTGCACTCATATTTCCAACGGAAGATCCACGTCTTCGGGCAACAGAATTTGTTTCTGGGGTCTTCAAGAAGTCGTTGCTTCTGTTTGACATCTTAATTTCAAAAGTTTTTTTTTTTTTTTTTCAAGTTAAACGTATGGTACTTGAAGATCAAGTTAGATCACAGAAGTTGCGTTTCAAGGTATTTTTATATTCAACGGGTAAATAGTCACTGTTGCTAACTTCTTATCAAGGGTTCCTCAACTTCAATTTAACGGAATAACTGAACAATATATATTCAGTGATATGAATATATATACGTTTTTTTTTTTTGATAATTTTTTTTCTTGCCGTCTTGTTGTCGCGGTTGGAATTCTTATTTAGAAAAACGTGACCGCCAATACGGCTGAAACAATAAAAAATAATTGAGCCTAGTTACAATCTTACTGTTTGATTGATAAATATACAATTATATAGAAATATCAGGATTAACCAATCTCCGGCTCAAAAAATATGCAGATTTCTTGTTGTTATCAACAATATTGACAAAATTTTTTGATAGAAAAATTAAGTCTAATTTTTAGATAGTTCGCTTCACTTGCACACAGATCTACATCATTAGCTAGCGAATATAGTTAGTTTTTTCTCATTCAACTTTTTTGTGATACTTTGAAATATATATGAATTGAATAGATATTGTATCATTTTTCATACGATGAGCCCAATTTCTTGATCGATCATTTAAGATATAGCATACTTAAGTATAGGTACAATTACAATCACAAGTGAAACAATATGATGCCAGCAAGCCATGGATGGGGCGTGTTAGAGAGAAAAAAAAAAAAAAAAAAAATTGACAATTAATGAAACATTGAATGGTTGTGGTGGATAGTGAATATTCTCTATGACATCTAGACATATATGCATATAACCATATATTATCTGGGACACACAATATCCGATTCTCCTTTTCTCTTTCTTACTTATTTAGTTTGCTTTCTCTCTTTTTCCCTTATATATATAATCTCACGTTCCACTCTACAATTCTTTATCGGCAAAAATTGGCCATAATTAACCGGGCTCATGTGATCAAAGCATCATTTTCCCCCCACAAATTCAAACCAGCCCAAACAAGTTAATGGCTTCTGTACCGTATGTATAAAAGATCAGCATTATCACTATATATTCAAACAAATGAAGAAATTGGAAGGGATAATTTAAGAAGAAGACCAATTCAAATTCTAAAAAAGTTTTTTGTCAATTGAATCATATTATATATTACGTTCAATTGTTTTAATCATAATGTCTACTAGCAGTATTTTTTCAACCAAAGGTAAAGTAGTTTTATGTACTGGTTGCACCAGTGGGATTGGTTTAGGTATGGTTCTCGGGATAGTTGAACAAGGTTGTTCTCAAGTTATAATGACCCATCGTCCAACAACAAGCCCAGAAGAGGCCACAAAAGCTCTCAAAGAAATATCTCCTCACCCAGATCAATTAACTATATCTTATATTCCAATTGACATAATTGAAATAAAATTGGAAGAAATGGAAGAAAAAGTGGTGAAACCTGCAATTGAACTTTCAAAAACTCATAAAATTGATATCTTGGTTAACAATGCTGGAATTAATTTAAGACACCCAGCTGAAGAATTCCCAGAAGATATATTTCAAAAAGTCTTACAAGTTGACTTGTTATTTCCTGCAAAATTAGCTAGATTAGTCGGTAAACATATGTTGGAAAATCAGGTCAAAGGAAAAATTCTTTTCACTTTATCATTGATGTCTTATCAAGGTGGTATTCTTTGTACTCCATACACCATCTCTAAAGCTGGCCTCAAAGGTTATGTGCAAACATTATCAAATGAATGGTCAGGTAGAGGTATCAATGTCAATGGTATTGCGCCAGGTTATATCGAAACTAAGATGGTTACATCTTTGAAAAATGATCCTGTTAGAGGCCCTCAAATTAGTGATAGAATTCCAATGAAAAGATGGGGTAGGCCAGATGATTTCAGAGGTCCTGCTGCTTTCTTATGCTCAAGCGCAGCCGATTACGTTACTGGTGAAGTGTTGTTGGTTGATGGCGGTTGGATGGGCCGTTAGAGTATATTATTTAATCTGTCTTATTTTTGCCAAACAAAGGGCTGTGTTAGTGAGCATTTTTAATAGATATTTAGACACGTATTAGTTAAATTATGTTTACAAATCAAAAGCAATCTTCGGTCTTTAGTTTATATAATTATTCTCAATTCTTCATATTATTATTGAAATATCATGTTTTATGAATGATTCCATATCGAAAACAGAAAAAATAAAATAAAAAAAAAAAATATGAGTGTAGTAATATCGGGAGAAAATTATTTAAGCGAGTTTTTTTACATAAAAAATAAATTCCCTTTTTAGAAATCTGAAAAGCCAGTAAAAGTGATTAATATGATAAAACAATTCATGTGAAGATTATTATAATAATGATACAACTAAGTAAACGAAAACCCTCATACAAACGCCAGAAATGATAAAAATAATAATAGTAGTGATAATATTAATAATATAAAAAACAAAAAAAAAAAAAAAAAGACATGATCACCAAAATGGGCACCAACCGAGATAGAGTAAAGCAAGCCCTTCAATATTTGTAGCTTGAGCAATCAATTTATCTACTTGTTCATCAATTTCCAAGTTGTTAAAGCGTGCAAAGTCATTACCTGTTAATTTTTCAACAATTCTTTTCAAGACGTAATCAGCTCTTGCATTCAATAGGTTTCTATCATCCTCGTCCAACATCTTTTCATAACCCTTGATATCAATTTCTCCATTTTTATACATTTCATTGATTTTTTGATCTGTCGGTTGATAACCTGTCTTCAAAATAACAGCTTTATTTGGAATATCAAACCCCCATTTGATAAGGGGATCACGAGCAAATGATTCAAATAAAGCAACCAAAGATTCTTTGTTATCTCTAATGACTCTCACGACATTTGTAAGCGTAATCTTAAAGGATCCTTCTATACCAGATACTTCTAATGCATGAACTAACATACGGGTTAATCTGAATGGAACCAACTCAGGCCACTTTTCTCGAAGGGATGCACTTTCAAAACAATCACCAAAATCAATATGAATGATTTTACCTGTAACTCTATGAATCATTATATTAGATGGATGTCTATCACCTAGACCCAAAATATAGCCAACAATAGAAGTAAGCGCCAATGATCTGATATATGCAGTTCTTCTATCAAGCCATGCTTCTGAAGATCTGCTTTTCAACCATAAGACATCATAGACATCCATACCCTTTGTTGACTGTACACTTAGTAAAAATGCTTCTAATCTTCTCAACGATGTTGCCCAATCAAAGTTTTTACCAGAAAAATTTTGATGGGTTTTTCTTTCCATATCCTTAGCAATTCCTTTGAAACCACGATAATCACTAATCAATAAATTGAAGGTATCACTATTAGGCACCCAACCTAATAACCCAGACTTAGGAGATAACGGAACTGTTGGATAGGGTTCCAAACTTAAATGTCTGCTTGAACACTCAGGATCATTATTCAACAATCTATTAACTAAACCAAATAATTGCATAACCATATTATCCTGTCGAATATCTTCTTGGCCTTTTAACACATATTCATATGATTTACCATCTTGACCACAAACTCTAAATTTTCTCGGCCTTTGCTTGGAATTAATAACAGGAACTCTGTTTTCAAAGCTTTTAATACTAATTACGGTTCTTCCAGGTTCATAAGTACCTGGAATTGCTAACTCTAAATCACGCATTTCTAAAAGCTTAGGTGCCACAAATTCTAAGTAATGTGTTTTTACAGATGAAAGTTCACCACCAAGTTTTGCATAAATTGGACTAATGCAATCAAAGGACAGTTGCAATAATGAAGTATCTTCGACACCATATTGTAAAAATTTTTTTCTGAATTTCATTGCCCATTCAAAAGCTCTAGTGACATCGGTACCATATTTCTGCCAAAATATCTTTTCATGGAAAGTTTCTCGTGGTTGTTTAAACAAGTTTTCTATCATGGAAACAACTCTGTTTAAATGATGGCCTGTCTGAAAAATGCTTGCTGCTTCCTCAATACCGTGAAACCATCTTTCATTTAATAGCTGGGCTGCTTGAATCAAATATTGAACTGTGTTTTGAGCTTCATCAACTAAATCTTTGTGCATCGGTCTTATAGAGTTCAAAATATGTTCAGCGGTCTCTTGGCCAATTTGTTTATCTGATCTATAAGACACATTCAATGGGAACAATAAAGCTTGAGGATGCATTGAAGCTAATTTGATTAATAGCTTTGTCAAAGCTTTGTTAACCGTCACATTAGGATGATGCAATCTTGAAAATAACTGCGGCACAACCTGCAACCAAATTTCCACTGATAAATTGTTGCTGCTTTTTTCAAATTCCAGAGCAACAAAAGAATAGCCACCATAAGAGAACCATAAACCGAGTAATCTCAATAAATTTTGTAGAGCCACTGATTCTGATAATTCGATGGACTTAAAAAATCCAACCATAGCTGGAACAGCATGAATTCTAATGAAATTGGATTCGCTTTCACTCAACGTATCGTTTTCTCCATGGTCTTCATGATGACGTAATCTTGGAGATTTCGCATATAACATATCATAATTAGCCATTGCCCAATAATGCCAACCTTTATACCAATCCGGATATAATATTGTTGGAATCAAGAAAGACCCCAAAACACCACTGATATCGTTTTGGTTTTCTGTCCAATCAGGACGCATCGACATTTGCCACTGACCTTGTTTCATAAAGCATTTGCATAAGATTAATCTCAAACGTTTATAAGTTTCTAATTCACAAGGTAAAGGCTCAGGATAAGTATCTTCAATTGGTTGATGCTCGTCGTTTTGTACTCTTAGGACATTACTTAAATCAAAAGTGAAAGTTCCGAGAGTGTAAAAAGCCTTAGCTTTTTCACCTTTATCCCAAATTAGTTTCAATTGAGCATAAACAAGGGCAGGGTCAGTGAAAGAACTGTACATATGGTTGGCTGTTGGGTTTGAAAATTGGATAAAATTATGTCTAAGACTTGACAATGTTTTTTCGGCAAGAGCAATTCTCTTTGATCTTCGACACAAATTGGCAAACTTTATACGCGCAGACAAGTCTTTTGATGGCTCAATGACTAAGGATCTAATATTCAAAAGACGTTGCCAAATATCTACGTTACCTTGACAATTGAATAATCTATCATCCCATGCTTTTCTCAATATTTTCTTTCTTAGATCATTATCATCCAATACTTTATATTCAATAATTTCTTCAAGATCTGATAACATTTGAATTCTCACGATAACATCATAAGCACGAGTATAACTTTCATTTATCAATGTTGTAACTTCTTCACTTAACAAACTTCTAGCTTCGTCAATATCATGTTGCGCCACCCTGTAATTGCATCTATGCACATTCAAGATAGCATCGAAGAAGCATTTATTAGGTGTGTCACCTTTCATGATACTAATATAATCATCCATTTTCTCCCATTTTGCGGTCCCCCAAGCTGCAGCGGCCGCTAATGGTGCGACCCTTTCTTTGTGCGCATTGGAAAGTTGATTCCAATTTTTTTCTGCGAAACCTTCAAGCTCTTCCCATTGACCCAAAGCATGCAAGCAAGACATTCTACCATGAATAATATCAATTCCTGTGTCATTTTCAGAAAGTTTCTTGTCATAAATTTTCAACGCTTCATTCCATTGTTGTAATTTTTGATACCATGCTTCTTTGGCATCAAACTTATAAGTTTCGCTAGCCACTTTCAAAATACCATCACCGGCATCATTTTGTTGCAAAGAGTTGTTGATGTTAATCAATGAATCAACAAGATTTGGGTTAACAGTGCGCTTAAACTGAGCTTCTTTGAATTCAAGCTCCTTATAATGCAAAGCTTTAGCATATGCATGGTGACGGAAAGAATATTTAGAAAGAGAACTATAGCTAAGTGGTAGTGGGGTATTATTATGCTCCATAAATTCTGCTAAACTCAAAATTGGTTGAATTATTTCAGCGTATATCAGGGCATTTTGCATGGTGTCCAGCAAACATTTTCCAAAATTGGTTCGATGTTCATCACTCAAAGTAGACCAAACACAAATGAATGCAGAATTGAATAAATCTCTTGCAACAGGGAAATGAGAATAGGCCAATTCAGTACATGAGTTCAAAGACACAGATGGTGAAAATTCCAATAATTTGATGTTTAAAGTTTTCAACCAATCCAACCATTCCTGTTTAGATTTACAATTATATGGCTGCCAATATTGTTGCAAATATTCTCCTTTTGCTGGCCTCATTGGCTCGTCTTCCTTTGTTGCAGGCTTCGGTTGCTCATCGGCAGGGAAATCAAAAGAAACATTCTCGTTTTTAATCAATTGATGAACAAGTTTAGCATATTCTTGTGTAGCAAGATTAGCTTTGAACAACGCATCTTCAACAACCGGTAAAAAAACAAAATATTCCGTTTTCAATTGAACAATTAAAGCACACAATGAGTTCATGATACTTTTTTTAATTCTGCTGTCTTCGCGGCTTTCAGCTTTCAATAATTTTAAAAACAGATGAATGATATTAGAAGACATGTCTGTCAAATTAATGAACTTGGTGAACTTTCCAATAGCTTCAACGGCAGCTCTTCGTATTTCTGGAAGACTAACATCTGGATCAACAAATTTCAAAATAGTTGTCACAATCAAATCAGCATATTCCTCTATACAAGCACCAAATGACACAAATGCTTCAATTATTCTCTTTGTCACAATCTTGTCCTTAGATGTATCATTATTCAAGGTATCAATAAAAGTAGACAAAATTAAAGGTAAATAAAGTTTGAATTCCGCATCTAAATTTTTTGAAACACTCTCAACCAAACTGATTAATGTTAACTTATCTGTTTGATGGAATACTTCGTTGATTGTCTTGAATAATTCCGGAATAGCAGGTCTTATGTGTTTCGCAACAAAATTGACAATCAAAGTAATTTGTTGAAATGCCATTTTCATTTCAGAGGCTTTGTTATTCTTCAAAGCTTTCAAAATACCCACAATCACAAGTTTGGAATAATTCAAACATCTCTCTCTGATTCTTGAAAAGATTCTAACAATAACTGACATTACAAGGGCGTGTTGAGGGGCTGCAGATTGATCTCGGAGCAATTTGACTAACGTGCTCAAGACAACAATCAAATAATAATCTTCATTCCCTGGCAGTGGCCGAACTTCATTATGCATTTGCATCAACAACAACAAATCTATTGGTGTCTCCATTTGCATAACTTGAGGAACTCTTTGAGTTTCATCCGTCATTTGTAATAATTCATTAAAATCTAAACCTTCTTCATAATCTTTTCCTAATGGTACACTTCCCCATTGTTTGGCAATTTCGCTAACATTTCTGTAATCTATATCACTTTTGATCTTTGGTTTTGGTAAAACTTCTCTTTTTTTTGGATTTGTTTTCCATTTTCTCACCGTCATGGAGTCATAATAATAACCTGGAATATTAGCTGATCCCAAATTTTGTTCGCTTTGTCTGATGGACATATAACTACTTTCAAGTTGTCGAACTTTATATGGGTCCAATGCCCCCAAAATCCCTTGCAATTTTATAGTTTCTTTTTTCAATTCATCTTTCTCTGTGTTATATCTGAAAATCTTGAAAATTTCTTCCATCAAATCTGGATTGTGAAAATAGGGATCTATAACTTTTCCTGAACTTCTAATTAACTGACTAATTGTCTTGATAGCAATGACTTTTTCATCTTTAGAATTCATCAAAAACCCATCTTTTAAAATGGACACAATTAACGGTATGACATCATCCAAATAGTTTTTAGAATTCCCACCAGCAACTCTAGCTAACTCACCCACACATTTAATAGCCATTGTACAAATAACTGAATTTTTATTGTCTGATTTCAAAAGTGGAATTAGGACATCCATGATTGAAGAAATATAAGGTTTGGTTAACATTTTGGCACAAGAAACAATAGCAGTTACCAAAGCACAATTATTTTCTTTAACTAACGGAGTTGTGCCATATTTTATATTATTGAGATACTGAATCAACATTTTTCTTAGCGCAGGTATCACATAAGCTGGATTTTTTAAAGATATTCTTCCTAATAATTTAATACTTGCTTTCCTTACCTCAAAATCACTATCATTTATTGTGATCATTAATAGTCTCACATTGTCAGATTGAGATAATTGGGGGTCATATTTTGAGTTTAAACTTTCAATTAGTGTTAATCTAATTTCCGGATCAGGATCAGAAACAGCTAAAATCAATAATTTCGATAATACATAGGAAACTGTGGTTATGGAACCAATTTGGATGGAATTCACAATCTCATCCTCCGTGAGTAATTTAGTTGTTGACAATGCAGCCAAAGTTTTGATCTGAGGGTCTGTATGATTAACGTATGCTAGAGTAACGTACCTAGCAAATTCAAACATTGAAACAAATCTTCTAAAATTGAGATTTCTCAATATCTGAAAACACTCGATAAGCATACAAATTTCTTGATACTCAAAACTGTCAACTGGAAAATCACAAGTTGGTAAAATAAGACTTGATTCATTTTTTTTAGTTTGTTCTATTGAGCTGCTATCACGTTTATCATCATCATTTAGACTATCCTCTTCGTCATCCTGTTCTTGTAATCTGAGCTCGAAATCTGTCGCCAACGTAGGCTGCTCAAAAGATGGATCCGAAAGACCAGTCAACTTACTGATAGCCGAGAACATTCCACCATTTGAATTATTATCATTGCCACTAATATTGAATCCATAGTCCTTAAGTATCATATTTCTAATATTTGAGGCTTTTCGCAAATCAAGAAAATCATTTATCGTTACAAAATGAGTGCCAACTTTTTCAGCAGTTCTTGCATTAGAAATAGTTCCAGTTAATCCACTAGTCTCACTGTTAATATCAGGATTTGTATGGTTAGGTGCATAATGAGTTTCATGTACGCTTGTAAAATTGTTGAACCCAGAGGCTATATTGCTAAAATTTTGGTTGCCGTGAGGTGCATGATAAGAAGAGTAAGGTGTTTTTGCCGCTATAATTCTTTTCTTCAATTCGTTGACTCTGCCATCTATACCAGTTCCCGTGTAATCATAGCTTTCAGAGTTACCTGTGATACTATTACTTTTTCCAATTGCACTTGAAGAGCCATTGGAACGAGTACTAGTGGCTGGGTCATTGACAGTTCCATTGAATGTAATTGTTCCATTAGACTGATCAACGTGGATCCCAATTACAGATTGTTTTAGAAGCTTCAGCAAATCTTTATTGCTCAAGTTCAAACTTGCTATTGAAACACCAGGTTCAAAAAATTCAGTACCTGCTAAAATCAAGGATATTTTATCCAAAAGACGTTTCAAAATGAAACTCTCGAGATTTGGGTAGTATTGTATTAATTTAACCATTAAGCTGGTTAGATGATGTGTTATATTACATGAATAAATGATCAAGTCTAGCAAATCAAGAGTCAAAACTTGTGTGATTTTAGATCTCAAAGTTTCGCAAAGTTTGAAGATGACATAAAATATTGCTTGTTCTAGCTCGTATCTTTTCAATCCTTTACATTCAGAAATGTTTTGAAAAATAACGCTTGTATGCGGGTCATTATTGCTTGGATTTTCATATTTTGAATGTATGAAGTAGTCCCCATCTTTTCTTTTGCCTGATTTGCTGACAGTTGATGTGGCAAGAATTTGAGAGCTGCTTCCGAAAGAAGAGAAGCTGCTCAAATTTAAATTATTGAACTTTTCGTTCAATTGTTGTGACGTTATAGAATTATTATTATCGTTGTTGTTAAGAACATTCAAGAAGTTGTAGATTATGGAGATCAAGTTCTTAGCATACAACAAACAATTTGTATTTCCGATTTCTTTCGAAATTCTTCCAAACATATATAATGTTGGGATTCTATCTCTGTCTTTTCTCAATCTTTGTAAATAAAAATCTGTTACACTTTGCAAGTATTTCACGGTGAACATTTTTGAGTTGTATCTAGCGATCAATGGAAAAATCTCAATGACTTCAGTACGAATCGTTGTTGACTTATAATCTTTGAAAAGCCAGCACTTATTGAAAAAATCATCAACTCTTTCTGTCAATAATACAAAGCTGATGGCATCAGGATCCGATGGGTGTTGTTGATTCAAAATACCTGTTGATGACACCATTTTTGCCTTTTTCTTTTTGGAAAAAATGATCAATTTGAGTAATGATTTGAGAATTAAAAATGCAGAATGAATTGATTCAGTAGAAGAACTTTTTAATGACTCTAAAGCTTCTTCATAGAATCTATTGAATCTAGTGGCCGAGATGAAATTATCTTTCTCATATAAGATATAATTGCATTTTGACAACAAAGTGGCACTATCTCTTCTGACGACAACATTCGGATCCTTTATTAACTGAAGTAAGTTGTTATAAATGTTTGGGATATATGAAAAAAGATTACCTGAATTATATTTGGCTATGGCTTGTAAACTAGCAATTGCAATCAATTTTTTTGAATCAAGCTTGTTTCCCAAATTTTCAATACAGTTACCAACACAAAAGCTGAAATAGCTGGAAACTAAGCTCCATCCAGGTCGAAAAAGTGAGCCATATGTTTCCGCCACTTGTCTATAAATTTGAGGTACAGTCATCATCTGCTCCAACGGTGTCACAAAACTAGTTAAATCAGATTCCGGCGTCGCCACAAGCATCAAAAATTCTCTAATAGAGTAATATGTTTGGATTTTCAAATTTGTGTTTTTCGAAAGTGATATCTCACGGAGTTTATTATAAATATGAGAATCAGTTAACTGCGAATGACGATTTTCACCGCCAACACCACCAACGAATATCAAGTTCTTTAAAGTAAGGGCATATCTTCTTTGTTCTTCCTTATTTTTTGAGCGAAGTCCTTTGAAGATGGTGTCCAATTCTCTATCAGCTTCTTTAGTCTGTTGACCGTCCATCTTTTTGGAAAAAAAAAAAAAAAATTAAAAGTAAAAAATCTAGATATGCAACAAATTAAAGCTGAATGAAAATAGTAGATTATTTATTAATTGGATTATTCAGTCAATACAACAATCAATCAATCAATCAATCAATCAATCAATCAATCAATCAATAAATCAATAAATCGGTCAATCAATCAATCAATCTAGTCTATCCAACAACGGGAATTTATCTCACAGTATCGTTGGGCCTTCAATCTCTCTGTTGTGACCTTTGGTTTTCCCGGCGTTATTTGACCAGACTCCAATAATTTATTTTGCTGAATTGTTTCTTTGAGACAGAATTTTATTGAAAAGCGTTATCGTAGGACAGAAACGCTATTATTTTTTTTTTTTTTTTTTTTTTTTTATTATTATTTTTCCCCTCTGTGCTTTCTTTTTCCGCCGTCTGATGAAGTCTGTGAGCACACTATGTATGCCTTGTTATACGCTTACATACATATTTGGCATGTGCTCATGTATACTATCTGAGAACTCACTACTACAACAGGCTCCGAATTAGAATTCGAGGGAAGATCGTTCAATAGACTTATGGTAGATAAGAAACTAACCATAATATTATATGAGTTGATTGATAAATCACCTAGCATATATGAAAAGAAACTGGTTTCTGTTCTTATTATATCAGAAAAACCATCAAATTGAAATAAGAGAAAATTGCTATACCTGACCGATGCTGCCTAAGCTTTACAACTATTAATTTAAAGCGAAACACTAAAGATGGTATTAATAATAAAAAAAAGTAGAACAAGAATAGAGAAATAAAAGAAATCAAAAATAATAGGAAAGCAAAAAAGTTGGGAAATGTCAAAGTGATATTCATTAAAATCACTTGATAAATATAGAAGATGAAGAGAAAAGATTGAGGAGAGAGGGAAGATAAACAGACACAACAAGAAAGAGATATTATAGTAGAAATGGAAGTTTCGATAAAAATTAAAAATGAAATGAAAGTTGGGTGTAGTTGAGCAGTAACAAGAATAATTAAAACAGTCTGTACCATGAACAAACTGAAACTAACAGGAATCATATATCTAACAAGTGTACCTAAGGTGAAAAAAAAAAAAAAAGAAAAAAAAAAACCATTACTGAAAAAAAAAAAAAAAAAAATGTGTAATACAGTATTAACTGGTTGGAGATCTAAAATACAAACAAGCTTTTTCCTTTTTCTTTTTTCTCTATCTTTTTTGTTTCTTTCATCTAACTTAATCAGCCAAACATGAAAGACAATAGAAAAAAAAAGGCAAAAAATAAAAAAAATAAAACCAGAATCAAGGCAAGACAAGAAATCGCCTTGTTATTTTAATGGCAGCTTCTTCACTCTTTAATTTTCCACATCAGATATAAAATCGGCCCTTGCGATTTGTGATCTCTCGCACATTTCTCTAAAAATGCCATTCTCATTATTATACAAATTAATTGGGGTGTCGAATTCTGCAATTGTACCTTGGTCCATGACCAAAATACGATCAAATTTCACAATGGTATTCAATCTATGAGCAATGCATAAGATTGTACAATCACCAAATTCAGTTCTAATAGTTTTATTGATGTTAGCATCAGTTTCATAATCAACAGAAGAAGTGGCTTCATCTAAAATAAGAATCTTGGAATCACGAACGAGAGCTCTGCCCAATGCAAGTAACTGTCTTTCACCAAGAGAGAAATTTGAACCTTCTTCTTCAACTTGTTGATCCAAATGGAACTTATGAAGAACATCTAAACTGTCATCAGCCTCCATCTTTTGTTTTTTGATAGTAGCTAAAATGTCAGATTCAATTAAGCCAGCTCTTCTCAAACCATCCCATAATTTTTCATCAGAGCTTACATTGAAAGGATCTAAATTCTTTCTAATAGTACCCTTGAATAAAACAGGATCTTGTGGAATAATACACAATTTGGAGCGCAAATCATGCAAACCAATTTTGGAAATGTCAACACCATCTATAAATATTTTCCCTTCGGCCAATTCTGCAAGTCTGTATAATGCAGTCATAATGGTTGATTTACCGGCACCTGTTCTACCACAAATACCAACTTTTTCACCTGGCTTGATATCAAGGACCATATCTTTCAATACCAAAGGTAAACCATCTCTGTAACGCATGCTGACATTATCAAACACAATATTACCTTCTTCTGGCCAAGTTTCACGAGGTTTGGCTTCTTCAATTTCGTAAGGAGCTTCTTGTGGCAAATCATATGCGTAGAAAGTTAATCTTTCCGCACTATTCATTTCATTTTCAACTTGGGTCATACTTCTAATCAACAAGGATAACAATCCAACAATTTGCAAAACATATGATAAAACCAACCCAGTAGAAGCAGCACTGATTTTGAATTGCCTAGTGACACAAAGTAGCCCAATAATTAAGATAAAAACTGTTGCAATCGCATCAAAATGAATGGACAAAAATCTTTGAATACCAACATTAAGATAGTAAGCTTCATTCATTTGGTTAATATAGTTATCGTTTTTCAAAATAAAATCAGCTTGACGATTATATGCCTTGATAGTATTAGCCCCTGAAAGACACTCATTAAAATTGTTATAAACAAATGAACGGTTGACGGCTTCAAGTCTCTTGATTTCTCTAGCACTTGCTTGATAGAAGGAAGTCAAAGAAACAAAAATGAACAATAAAGGAGGAATAGCAATAGCGATCCATGGTAAATAAATAATACATAAAATAAGGACACCAATAACCACAGAAAGAGGATAGACAAATAATCTGACTTGCTCTCCAATTTCATTATCCAATGCATCAGTATCTTTAGTGAATCTATTCAAAATTCTTCCCATTGGAGTAGTATCGAGAAATGACATTGGAGTATAAAGAACATTGTTCACCGCTTTAATATTGAGTTTTTTGGAACATAAATTCAAGACCCAACTTAACATCGCAAATTGAATAGTAATTAATATCACTGACAAGAAACAAAACATACAATAAATTCCAATATAAAATGACTCGGAGCGGTTAAATTTTCCCTCTGTCCAAAACGATAACCACGTATTAGTAAATAATTGGCAGAAAGTAGTTAAGGCTACTTCAACTATCACAAGAATAAAGAAAGGAATAGACCATTTACCCATTGCGTTATAAAGATAATTTTTATAGACGCTGAATGGAATGCTATTCACTAAACGTTCTTCTTTTTTAATCAATGTACCATCACCTTGATTTTTTTCATAATCATGTTCAGCTTCTTTATCATTGACTTTTGTTTTACGTCTTCTCAATTGTTGTTCGCTATCATTGTTGTCTTGCTCTTTTCCTAATTGTTTTAATTTTAGTTCTTCTTGTTCTTCTTCACGGTTTTCTTTATCCTCTTCTTCTTCAATTTGTTTTGAGAATTCCATCAATTTAGAAAAATCAGGATTTGTTGATTGTAATTCTTCAACAGTACCAACAACAATTTCGCCATCATTCTTAACAAACACCACACGATCAGCATAGTTAATCAAACTCAATTGATGAGTAGCCAAAATTCTTGTTTTACCTTGCATGAAATCCATGATACAAGATTCAACAATAAGTTTACCCACTCTGGCATCAACGGCACTAAGAACATCATCTAATAAAACAATATTTTTGTCATTATAAACAGCTCTAGCTAAGTTAATACGAGCTTTTTGACCACCAGACAAAGTGATGCCTCTTTCCCCAACTTCTGTTCTATCACCAGCAGGTAAAATTGCTAAATCCGCATCTAAGGAACAAACACGAATAACTCTTTTGTAACGTTTTTCGTCAAATGGCTGACCAAACACAATATTTTCTTTGACAGTTGCGTTTTGAACCCAAGGATAACCACAAAGTAAAATACTATCATTAACTTGCATTCCTCCTGATTTTTTACTCATAAACCCTGCGAGAGCATTTAATAATGAAGTTTTACCAGAACCGATAGAACCAGTGATAATAATAAATTCTCCTTTTTTAATTTCAAGATTTATATTGTGAAGCCCAGTAAATGATGAAGGATCAACAATATCAATATTAGATTTTTCAGTAAGAGTTCTAGCTAAATCAGTAGTATGGGATCTATCATAGTTTTGGTTTTCGTCCTTTTTAGAATTACTCTTATTTTTACCATTCTTTAGATCGTCATCTTCATTCTCATTGTCATTTTTGATAACTGCATCCCATTTGAATTCTGCATTTTTGACTTGAACTGCCATTGAATCATCAACTATAAGCCCCACTTTTTCGCATTCTTGTTTTTCTAACAAATCATCCATATCAGTTTCTTCTCCAGAAATCCAGAATTCTCTTACTCTCTTTAAAGCAAGAAAGGCATCGATACTAGATCCCAAAGCCAATGGAACCATAATAACTTGTTGAGATAAGGTAGAAAAAAGAGTAAGAGAAGAAAAGATATCACCAACACTCTTGTTAGGTTTCAAAGTGTGCAAAACCAAAAAGGATACAGCAGAACAAACACTTGGTAAAGAAATTGCTAATGCTGTAAATAAAACTCTTAACAACTGCAATTTAAAAATAGATTTCATTTCACTGGAACGGCAATTAGAGATATTTTCGTAATAAGGAATTTCCCAGCCATAATATTTGATCATTTTAATGGAGTTCAAAACTTCACGAACCAAACTCACACGTTCATCGGTGTATTTCGCAGCAGTCTTTCTATAAGTGACAAGCTTTTTGGATAAACCAACAATAATAAGGGTGACGAAAAAAAATATTCCAATACCAACCAAAGCTGAAACACCAATATTAACAATCAATAAAGCAATGACAATAATAAGGGGAATAGGGAAACAAATCAAAAAAGGTTGAAAACCAATAGCCATATCAACTCTAGCCAAATCAGAGCCCATGATAGAGGTGATTTTACCAGTGCTGAATTGCTGTTTAGCAGTACCATTAAGTTTGAAAGATTTATCGAGCAAAAGCTTTGTTAAAATTGCCTTCACTTGAAGACCACAAGTCATTGAGTTATGGAAAAAGTGATTGATACAAATACCAGTAAACAAGACAATTACACAAGTACCAATGGCGTAACCCACACCTTTATTAGCAGGTATTGAAGCATCTATTGTTCTTCTTTCAACGTAATTGATCAAGGCTTTTGTAAGTAATGGATTCAATGAAGTTCCAACATCAAACAACACTTTAAAAGCACATGCAAGAATATAACGAGCTCTTAAAGTTTTGAACAAAGCAATAGGAATAGTGAAATTTGTAAAACCTGCTTGTACACACTCCTCTTCGGTTAAATTTGGATTCTTCTTGAGGGCTTTAGATTTATTTTTTTCGGAAATTTCTGCCAAATGCTTCTTAAATGTGGCATAAAGATGTTCAATCTTCATTTCATTTTCCAATTTCCATAAATCTTCATTTTCTAAAGTTCTTTTATAACCAACTTTCATCAACGGAATCATCCACCAGAAAAATATATAAGAAAATATTTTTTTAGGAGTACGAGGCCAATCTTTCTTTTCGCTGACATCTGGGACATTAGGAACTTTTTTTGATAAGAAAGGGGTTAAGAAACGTTTTTGCAAGGCTGGAGGAGTAACAGACTTCTCATCATAACCATTTTCAACATCTGATGAGAAACTTGCCACTTGGGGTTTAGATTCCTGATTACTTGAGGACGCCGAGCTCTCGGTCATGATTGATAGCGAATATTATAAAACTAGGGTAATAATAGTTCACTAAAAATCAGTATGACAATCAATACTGGTTTGAAAATAGATTGAATATTTCAAGATAGATAGAGGAATATTGTTTTTATTATTTATTTATTTTTTTCAAGATTCTTTTTTTTTTTTCCAAGCTTTTTTTCTATGTTTGAAGAAAAAAAAAAAAAGAAAAAGAGAGCCAGTGGATGTTGATCTGCCTCTATAATATGAATTGATAGGTTAAAGATTTGAAAAATAAATGGAGAAAAAAAAAATTAACAATATTAAATTGCTATAAAGAAAAAAAATATGAGAGGAAATAAAGCGGTCAACTGTTTATATATATAACATGACGTTCATGCAAATTAGAGATAACTGATTAAAAATCTATTTTAGTTTCGTATTTAATAAACAAAAAAGTTTTTTTTCCCAAATCGGACTTAATCGGGGCAGTTCGCTTTAAAGCTAATTAACTCCCCCCACCGTCGCACATCCCCAAATAATCTTCTCAAAGTAGTAATTTTTGATCGTCCGCTTTAAATTGGCTCCGTCGGGTAAGTCCTAATCACTATAAATCTTATTGCCGTTAAGACACCGAAGATACTGGGCGCATTCGGCATTTGATAGTACCATTCCAGGTTCAAGCTTCTATATATGGTGCTTCTTATACGAAATTGCCACTCTAATTTCTTAGTTCCTGGAAAAATATCCTTTGGTAGAAAACTGTCAAAACAACAAGCCACGAAATGTCCTTTGTTAGAAATACAGAAAAATTAAATCTAATGACAAAAAAAAAAAAAAAAAAAAGAAAAAAAAATTAAAGTACCACTCACTTTTATCTGCAAATAGTGGGTTATAACACAACATATATGTAGGAACTACATAGTTCTTCAAGATGTACATGTATGCATAACTGGATTTGAAAAAAAAGAAAAAAAATAGTTCAAATGACGGTGTTTGTTACCCGGTGCTTTGATTTTCTGCTCATCTACCCTACAATTAGCAAACACTTGACGATATTAATCATACATAAAAAGTACTCACCAAATAGAAAAAAAAATAAGAATAATTGAAAACTCAAATGTAATTGTTAGGAGAAAAAGAAAAGAAAAAAAAATAAAAAAGAAAAAGGGTTTTTAAAAATAGAAACTACACTGAAACTAAAATGAGGAAATAAAAACACAAGAGAAAGCAAAGTTTAGAAGGGCAAGGGTAAAAATAAAAATAAGTAGAAAAAACAATTAATAAATTGTAAGATTAAAAATGGACAATTAGGCTAAAAAGAAAGGTAGGGGAAAATGTTTTTTTTAATTAAGAGAAATAAAATTTAACTGTAGATAATTAATTAAGATGAACAAAAAACAATCAGACAAGAAAACAAAAGAAAAACTACTCTGAATGAGCTGAAAAAGTAGCAGTACTAAAAGTCTTTGCTGTATTGACTGGCTGCCAGTTTTCAATTCCTTCATTATCATCACTATATTGTAAATTGATATCTGATACCACAAACTCACCACCTTTTTTACTATTAATGACAAATTTGGCCAATGCTCCAAGTTCAGACTCTTCACTTTTACCACTGCTGGTAAAAAATCTTGCGACAATTTTCTCTTCGGCTTTAAAATTATTGAAAATTATTGGTTCAGTAAATCTCCAAGTAATTCTTCTTTTTTCTTTGTTGAATGTTCCTGAAGGTCTTGACATTGCAGAGCTAACCTCAATACTTTCATCTTCTTTTAATGCAATGGATAACATGAAATTATCAAGTTGAATTGACGCATCAGGATCATTACTTGCCTGTAATTTTTCCACAATTCTTTCACTTAATTTCACAGTAATCATGCAACTAGCTTGTGTTTCTTCAAATCTCCAAATTGGTAAAATACTAATTGGAGATTCTCCTTTACTGATCAAATATTTGATTCCTCCAAGAGTTCTTGAACTAACTTGTGAAAGATTGAGGTCGAATATTTTGCTATTGTCGAAGGAACCTTCAGTTTCAATTGCTTTCAAAAAAGAATGATTTGGTATCAATTTATCAATAGAGTTTTCTTTGGCATTAACTTTCAAATAACTTTTTAATGGTAATTGTCCCACTGGTTGACTAAAATAGGTCATAGAGATTTCACCAATAAGCTGGAAGCTTTTGGTAACGCCATCTCTAATAGATACTTTCACTTGTTCCGATATGCTGGCATTCAATCCTGTTTCCATCAATTCATGGTGTATAAATTTATTTCCAGTCTTGTTGGCGCTCATTAGTTGTGAATGTGGTAACGAAACCACACTAGAATTTGCATATAAAGGAGAAATCATTCCACTATGAATTGATCCCAAATCAGAAGCGTTTGAGTTTTTAGCAGCTTCACTAATAGATAAACTAGCATTTTTTGGTAATGGTGGTAATGATAAGTTATTATTGTTATAGTTAGCATCTTCATGTATAGATGACAATCCAATTTGATTGTTGCCGCTGCTAGGAATTCCTGGGCCTTGTTCCAAGATCGTTGCTGTGGTCAAATTAGTGAATAATGTAGATTGAATATCACGTCTATCCTTTTTAGGTTTTTCATAACTTGGCTTTTCATGATTACCTTCAACAGTTCCGTTCTTTCTGGTTGGTGGTGGAGGTGGAGGTAAACCATTACTGGCAGGACTTGAATTTGTGACGACATTTTCATAAGTTGGTGCTGCATCTGAATAATCAGTTTTCACATTCGAAGGAGATTCAATGATAGTATTGTCTGTTCCATAGTTAGAAGACGAAGAAACAGGATTCGAACTTTCTACTTTTGGTACAGAACTTGTACTATCATAACTTCTGGCGTTAGGAACCAAAGGCTTTTGATTAATAGAGAATAAAGGTTCACTATCATTTTTAATCAAAGGCGGTTCAACAATAGTTGGCGATTTGGAAACTACTGGTGTTGAAGATGGTGGTTGAGTATTTGGTTTAATTGGAGCAGGAGTATCATAGTCGGTGTTATCATTTGTGTTTTTCAAAATTGATTTACTTCTAGAAATACTACTATCAAAGGTAGGTGGCTGTTGTGGTTGTTTTACAGGTTCCGACTGAGTGTCTTCCATGATTGATTCTGAGGCAAATGAGTCCTGGTGCTTCTTGTTTTTTCTCTTACCAAATAAAGTACCAACTTTTGATCTCAATCCACTACGTCTTTTGTCATTACTATTAATAGTAGATGGATTTGATTTTTGAGGTTGTAATGCTGGTGGTTGGAAACTTGAGAACTCAGAAGTAGTGCTAGTTTCTGGAGTGGAAATTGGGGTGTTTTTATCGTTGTGATGAGACGAAATACTATTAGATTTTGGCTTTCCAAGCATACTAATTCTTTTTAGGCTCAAATGGTGGTCATGATTACCTTCAGAAACAGGTGGTTGCTTTTGAAATGGAGCATTTGTTGGTAAATTATTTGAATTTTTTTCAGTGGTAGTTGATGGAGTAGATACTGAAATCGATGGATTTATATTCGCAGAGTTTTCATTGACGGACGAACGAGCAAATCTTGAAATCTCTTCATCTGGATTAAAAGAAACTAAAACACTAAACAAATTTTCATTATGTTTCAAATTTTCATTGAATCTGAAATTCGAATTATTTTGAAAAGAAATAAAAGCATCTTTTAAAAACAATAATCTGTTATATTCGAAATTTTCAAATTGTTCACTAACTTCAGGAGATTTAGCAGCCCAATCCCCGAGATTAGCAGGAGAATTATTATGCTTTGAATTATTTTGATCTTCATTACCTACAGAAGCGTGTTCTGCTATTTTGTTCAATTCAACAAGGTTATCCAACATCTTGCCGTACTTTTTATTCTTGTTTAAATCAAAACATTTCTTCAAAGGACTAATCAATTGTTTTTCCATGTTATTGCAAAAAGTTTCGGTAATTTCAATCTCTTGTTTAATGTCATCAAGGATTCCTGTCCATAAAGATCCAAACTCTCCTAAATGGTCTTTTGACAATGAAGATGTTGTTGAATACTTAACATCGTGTCTTGATTCTTTTTTGATATAATGTTCAATAGATTCATTCAAGTTAGTGCCTTTTGTGTCGACTATTTTCTTTAATTTAGTAGCGTAATGTCTATTGATCATCATATAATCAAACAAAAACGAGCCAATATTGTTGTTCAATCCTTTTGTTTCCAAAAGTCTTGAAAGAAAAAGGTTTGATGAATCTATTGGGGATTTTTCCACCAATATAGTGGAAGCAAATACTGCTCTTTCTTCTTGTGCCATCTTGTGAATTTATGATTATAATCTCTTTCTAGCCTTCAAATTTATTCAGCCGAGTTAAAATACAAACAAAATGAAATGAATTAATGATAAATAAAGCAACACCCCACAGAAATTAAGAAACCGAAAATTCCTCAAGAACAATTTAGGGGGTAAAAAATTTGATAAAAAAAAAAGCAAAGAAAAATTGAATAGGATTCTTCAAATAAAAAAAGATGAGTATGATCTTTTGCTTTCTCACTTTTTTTTTTTTTTTTTTTTTTTTTTTTCAAGTGCTATTTCTACTCAATTGTATCAAATTAAACAACTAATCAAATGATGTAAGGCAGATTAAATTTAAACGGATTATGTGGAGATTATTCGTTGATGGTTTTTTTTTTCTCTTTAGGAAATTTTTGATGATGTTTTTGGAAATTAATGGTTATGGTGCGTTGTGGAATAAGCCATTCGCTCCAGCACCGTGTGGCCATCAAGATAATAATAACAATCTCCCCTTCTGAAGTTTTTTACAGATTTCGATATAAATCTGGTTTTTCGTGTCGAGAATGAAAAAAAAAAAAAAAAAAAAAAAAAAAAACAATCAAGTTTGAATGAGGCCTTTGATCTCATAAAACAAAATAATATTTGTGTACTTTTTCAGTTTTTCACTTTTTTTTTTCATCTATACTATTGATGATCAACCACTTGTATACTTATCTTTCTACAGTAATTATAATTATCATGTTAATTGTGCGCTTTGCCTACTAATGATACATGTAATTCATATTATGATTATGGATTTCCTTCGATCATCACCATAGAAAAAGTTACTCATTTTTTTTTTTTTTCATGTGGCGCCTTGACACTTTGTATATGAGAATACATGAAAATGACATTACAATAAAATAACTTTATTAGAGTGATATTTGTTTTTTGGCTCAATATTCCATTGGCTTTTTTGGTATTTCCTTTCTTATTATTCTAGTCTTTATCTTTATGATAGAAAAAAAGATAATAGGGAAGAGTAGGTCACCATATTGGGTAGTCCATCTGCACCTAATTTTTTCAATATAACAGTTGATTGCGTCAGCTTGCGCAAGAGTTCAACATCTTAAATTCTGAACTCTCCTCTGAAATTTATTTTTGAAAAAAAAGAAAGAAAGCAATTCAATTAATTTCATCTACAAATTGGCAATGGACATCACAATTTAACTGGTTGATAAAATATTAACAAAATACTTTATACTTAAATAACCAAAAAACAAAGAGTGTGCAAACACCAATCGGGTAACCGACCAGTTGGAAACATTTCAGTAGTGCTATCATTTTTAATTTAATACCAAACAATCGGTAATTTCCACACTAAATGAAATAAAAGTTCGTACCACTGTACATGAAATTTTGTATGGGAAAATCACCGAAAAATTGGTACGAAAAAAAATTTCCGAATAATAGTTTAAAAAAACACTGTACTATTGAAACTTTTTTGTGCAATATTGAAGAACAATTAAGTTGTTTTGGAAAATTCCTTTAGTGGGGGTGTTATTTTACAAGGGCTTCAAAGCATTTTCTGCGCAATTTTTTTTTTTTTTTTTTTTTTTTAACCAAAAAAAAGGGGGTCTTCCCAAAGACTTTTTTTTTTTTTATTTTTTTTTTTTCACATAAAAAAATTTTTTTTTTTTTTCAAGATGAGGTCTGCTCTATTTTGAGATTGAAAAACTTTTTTTTTTTTTTATTATTATTATTATTTTCTCAACTCTGATAAAGAAATTAATTTAAGATACCATTATTTTATTTCTTCAATAAAGAATTGCTAACAAGGGAAAATGGCTAAAATAAAGAAAAGAGGTACCACTGGTAACGCCAAAAACTTCATCACCAGAACTCAAGCGGTGAAGAAACTTCAAGTTTCATTAGCAGATTTTAGAAGACTTTGTATTTTCAAAGGAATCTATCCAAGAGAACCACGTAATAAGAAGAAGGCTAACAAAGGATCTACGAAGCCGGTGACCTTCTATTACACCAAAGATATTCAGTATTTACTTCATGAGCCTATCTTGGGTAAATTTAGAGAGCACAAAACATTTGCCAAAAAGTTGAATAAAGCAATTAGTAAAGGTGAAATCGGAGATGCTAAAAGATTAGATTCAAACAAACCTGGATATAAGTTGGATCATATTATTAAAGAAAGATATCCTACTTTTGTTGATTCATTGCGTGATTTGGATGACGCTCTCAATATGATTTTCCTTTTTGCAAACATGCCAGCTACTGACAAGATTTCTACAAAAGTTGTTGACGACTGTAAAAAAATCTCAAATCAATGGCAAGCATATGTTAGTCAAGAAAACTTATTGACAAAAGTTTTTGTTTCCATTAAAGGTGTTTATTACAGTGCCAAAGTTCAAGGTCAAGAAGTTATTTGGTTAAGTCCGTTTAAATTTCCTCAAAATATTCCATCAGATATCGATTTTAGAATCATGTTAACATTTTTAGAGTTTTATATCACTTTATTGAATTTTGTCTTGTTCAAGCTTTATAAAGATTCTAATTTAGTTTATCCTCCTAAAATTAATGAAGAAAACTCTAAGATTTTTAGTGGATTGAGTAGTTATATTTTAGAATTAAGAAACGGTGCTAACAATAGTGGAAGCTCAGAAAATGCCGTTGAAGATGGTAAAAATGTTGCTGCTAAAACAATTGACTCTTCAGAATTGTCTAAAGTTTTAAGTGCTGACGACAAGAACTCTAAAAACAAAGATGAAGAAAAAGATGAAGATGATGAAGGTAAATTAGATGAATTTGAATCCACAAATAAAAAATCATTTGCTGATAAATTGTATCAACCGAAAAATCTTGATTCAAATGATCAAGATCCAACAAAACAATTATTCAAAAATATGGTATTTTTTGTTGGTAGAGAAGTTAATATTGAAATTTTAGAGTTTGCAATACTTTCATTCAATGGTAAAGTTGTTTCAGAAATCTTGCTTGATACTATTAGTGACCCAGCTGAGAAAGAAAAATTGTTGAAACAATTTAACGTCACACATCAAATCAATGACCGTCCAGCCATTAAAGATAAAGTCCCAGGTAGAACATATATTCAACCACAATGGATTTTTGATTGTATAAATAAAGAACAATTGCTCTCAGTGAGTAACTATGCTCCTGGTGAAACATTACCACCACACTTATCTCCATGGGGTGATTCTGGAAGTTACGATCCAGAATCTAAAACAGCAAAACAAGATGCCGAAACTGAAGAAGACGAGGAAGAAGAGGCCGAAGCCGAAGATAATAATGAAGAAGAAGATGAAGAAGAAGAAGAAGAAGTTGAAGCCGACGAAGATGAAGAAGATGAAGATTTGAATGCTCAAAAAGAATTGGAATTGGAAGCTCAAGGTATTAAATATAGTGAAGCTAAAAGTGAAGATAAATCTAAATCAAACAAAAAGAGAAAACACAACAATATAAGCAAAGAAGAAAAAGAGGCGCAAGAAGAAAAAGAAATGAAGAAGATCATGATGAGCAACAAACAAAAGAAATTGTACAAAAAGATGGAATACAGTAACAAGCAAAAAGAAGACAGAAAGAATCAATTAACTGAAAAGAAACGTAAAATAGAAAAAACTAAGAAATCTTTATCTGGTAAAAAATAAATTAAACTTTTTAGTTTTCTTTAACTGAAAAAAATAAAAATGAAAATTTTATTCTCGATGTTTGTGATTTATTTCATTTATATAAAATGATCAAAAGAAAAAAAAATAAAAATAAAAATAAAAAAAAAAATAAAAAATAAAAAAAAGCTAAATAAATGATAAAGGTAAAAATTATTTTTTGAAGAAAAAAAAAAAAAAAAAAAAAAATAAATAAAAGAAACAAACTTTTTTATTTTCTCAATCTTTTCTTTCCGTTTCTATTTTTTGATTTATGTATAATTGTTTCATTAGTAACTATCTATATCTTATTATTATTATTATTATAATTTATTAATTTTGATAAACTGCATTGGTAATTATTCAGTTATTTGTTTATTTTTCGATGTAGTTACTCACTAACCTAATACACTGAAAGTATTCTTGAACAAAGTAATTACATTAGCGTCACATGTTGAGAATTCGCATGATTCAAGAAAAACAAATCTCGGTGCCGAGTCGGACATGTATTGCCAGGGGTGTCACACCTAACTTCCTTTCCATCTTTTGGGGCAAATAAATAAATAAAAAGTCAGTCTGCCCCCCGCAAGGAAATTTACTTGATTATTTTTTCTTTTATTGATCTTAATAGAATTGATTTATATTTTATTTTGAAGAACAAAGATAATCAAAAATCAAAAATGTTTTCCAAAACAATTTCAAAAAGAACTACTCAAATTCTCATTAGACCACTATTATTTAATGGGTCCATCTCAAAAGTTTCTAAATTTCCATTAAAAAGCTTGCTTATTTCTCTGAGATCCTATTCGCTAAACCAAAACGCCCACACCACCGGCGCCAAACAAAGCATATCATTTTTGAATAGTGGCAATACTAAAAGTACCAGTAATCAACAAAGAAACGAAGAATTATTAAATAACAGAATATACGAAGATGCAAGATTACCAAAAACCCAAGAAGAATATGACTTATACGAAGATATATTTAATGTGATTAGAGAACGAATCTTGCCAAACATTCAAGAAGATGGAGGTGACATGGAATTTAGAGGTTTTAATTATGAGGATGGATTAGTGTATGTTAAATTGACTGGAGCTTGTACCTCATGCTCAATGAGCGAAACTACATTGAAACACGGAATCGAAAATATGTTGACATATTTTGTTCCAGAAGTAACAGGAGTTAAACAAGTATTTGATCCAGAAGAAGAAATTGCATTTTCCGAGTTTCAGAAGTTGGAGAGAAATCTTAAAAATAAACGTACATAAAGTGGGTTTACGATAATTTCTAGGTTTTGGTTTGCTACCCCTTCTATTACTTGTGGTTTACGGTTTCAGTTTTCATTTCGTTTCTATTCATTCATTCACTTGTCTCCTACTTTCGGTCATAATATGTTGTATTATTATTTCTTCTTTGATTTAAGCTTTATAATCAAGGAAAGAGCTTTTGTGTTTTTTCTCAATATTTTTCTGCTTCTAGTTTGTCTTTTTTTTTTTTTTTTTACTTCCTAATGCCTCTCTTAATTGTGTTTACAAAGAGATATTTTCGTATGTAACTTCTCAATTAATCAATATTCCTTATGAACTCTACATGAAATAATAGAAAAAAAAAAAAAAAAGAACGAATCATTTTAATTGTAATAGTATGCTTGTAAAAAAATATATAGATCAACTATTAAGAGCGCGCTTTGGTGAAGAACAGAGAAGGTTGATTTGTGCTATTACTAATGCTTGCTGTTGATTGGTAAGTAGGTTAGCAGACGCAGGCATCTCACAAAAAAATAAAAAAAAAAAAAAAAAAAAATAGAGTTGAGTACTCTCCCAACATAACTCAACTCAGTTAATTTAATTTGTATGTTTGTGATAATATCTTAAAAGTCCACATTTCTTTAGTTTATAGAGGCAAAATCAATCAAGACTATTGTCAAGTAGCAATAAAAATCCGTACTATTATGTATAGGTACACAGTCCGAAAAAATGAAGCAATTTAATCATATATGATATCTGATACGATACATTATCTTATTTTTTTTTTCTTTTTTTTTTCAGCACAGAAAACTAGATTTATATTCAAATCTATACTTCTATATATTCGGAGAAAATCTTCAAAAGATCAAATAAAACTATTTTTTAGTAAAAAATCAGTAAGCATGATTTTCGTCAGTGACATCCTTTTATTGCCAAAAGTTTTCAACAATTATCCGATATAGTGTAACGGCTAGCACGGTTCGCTTTCACCGAGCAGACCCGGGTTCGACTCCCGGTATCGGAATTTTTCCACTTTTGATTTATCCGCACAGGAGAAATCATTAGTTTTGAAATCTATTAGTTCATATTATTTGTATTTTGGTTTTCTATTTAAATAAATAATAGTGTTATTCTTTCAGTGAAATATAGATTTGTGTTTAAATGCCATATATGATTAATAACTAAACTAAATTAGTACTTTGTTACGGAGAAGTTAATCTTGAAAAAGACCACAGTGAAAATTTATTGGTGCCTTTTCATGTTATGCTACTTACAAATATAAATGTATGTGTAGAAGTCAAAGAGATTCTAATAAAAGTCGATCCGAGTCATTGAGATAATCTGCTAGATAATGGAGTATGCAATGGTCTCTGTCTTCATTGGTGGCATTAGACACATTTTTATTTTCAATACTCTTGTTGATTCTTCTACATTACTGTTATTAACATTTCTCATTCACTAAGTTAAATCTATGTAATTTCCATGAATTTATTATTTACATCCCTTTATTAGTCTTTGAAAATAGTACATTCCTTAATATTGCTTTGATCGTCAATCTGATCATATCTAAGTTTCTGAGTTTGTTTATTCAGCCACAGGATAATGGAGCTTTTCTGAGTTTGTTTATTCAGCCACAGGATAATGGAGCTACCAGTAATTTTTTTGTGACTGATCATTCATCGATGAGCCCTTCTATAGAAATCAATTATTTTTTTTTTTTTTTTTGTTAATTTATACTTCCTTTTTTGGATTCAAATTTCAAAATTTCAGGCTTCAATGGTCTAACCAAATTCTCAAACAGCTATCATAAGAGTCGTAATTGATACTAATAAACTTTACAAACCTGATGAAATAATTGTTATCTTGAAATTCATCAATGTTAATATTACGCATAAAATCAGTTGGTGTTTCATTATTTAATTGGAATAAAATTGTCCGCGCTTACAAATAAGCTTTCTCATATTTGGATTAAATATCACTTTTCAATGTAACCATCCAATTTATTGATTTGATTCCATTAATTGAAGGAATATATAATTCTTAACTGGCGGAAATCGCTTACCTGGGATTTTTGCCAACAAATTTATCCGTCAAATTATAACTAATAAGTCTTGTCAGATTTCGATTTTGTAATAGCATCATATTTTATTACTAAAGATCTCATATTAAATGTTTTCTGTCCATATGGCTTAATACAGTGCAGATAATCTTTGTAAATGGATATAAGAAATGAATTCTTAATTCATTCATTCCAAATTCTCAAAATTCGTTATGAGTTTTAAATGTAATGATAGAACCAAAAATCCTTATGTATATAATAAGGCGATAAGCAATTGAGATAAAAAGAAACTGAAATTAATAGGAATTAAAAATAAATGAAATAAAATTAATAGAAAAACTGAAATATTTAAACCAGATAAAAAGGGAAAGGGGGGGGGGGGGGTCCAAAAGAAAATAAAAAAATTACATAAAGCAATGAAAAATAATAATAAAAATATTAATTGATCACATAGGTCAAAAGATATATCCAATAAGTTGCTCATTCTCCTTAATAAAATATAATTGAACTAAACTATCACTTTCCCTTTCTCTTTGACAAAAAACTTTACATAATTGGTTGTATAGTGTAGTGGTTATCACTTTCGGTTTTGATCCGAACAACCCCGGTTCGAATCCGGGTACGACCTTTATTTTTTCTTGCATAATCAGTTCATCTTTTGAATTAAACTTAGAATCATAACATAGCAATAAAACGTAATCCTCGAAAACATAGATAAAACAAACTATACACTATAATAAGGAGGGAAACCCAAAAAGGAGATCAATTTATAAAAAACATAAATCTATAGAATTTGATTTGTTAGAAACATATCAAACACAACCCCCTATAAGCGCTATTTGATAAAGGAAGAAAATAGAAAAGAAGAGGCGAAAATAAAAGCAATTGAGAATTATTTATAGTCTTTAGACCAATATACTTTGTTTCATTTTGTAAGACCTTAAGTTCCTGAATTTTCATATTCATAATATTCTTAATAATGTAATATTTTGTATTGAATATAATGTCGATTTGTCTTTTAGTCTGGATTTTTGATGATGTGATCAATGATATGTGTTGAATTTTAACAGCATCAGCCAATACTGTACATGCCTTCGTTACCTAAATTATCACTCTGAGCACTTTTTGCTGATTCTCTAATTTTATTTTGAGTGAGAGTTTCAACTCACTAAAACCCTCTAACTTTTACATAGACATTTGTGCTATTTTATTTTTTAGCTCTTAAGAATAATATGAATTAGACGACTGCTAATAGAGGAAGAAATCTGCATAAGGTACTGTTCTATTAGTAGTTTGAGATTCCTACTCACTAAAATCCCCTTAAACCACCACCTTTAAAGTGGTAGTCTCCTTATTCAGCTAGCAGACTTAAAGTCGGGGAAAAACTTAGATGCGGGAATCGAATTCGCGCTCTTTTTTTTTTTTCACATTCAAAAAGATTCGCACATTTATGAACTAAACTATTTACTAAATAGAGGGGAAAACCTAACAAGGACATCAATTCTTGCTAAATAATAAAAATCAATGGTAAAATTGATATGAACGAATATATCAATAAAACAAAACCCTCAATTTTTTTGTGCTGGTCTATTGTCACCTCCAGCACACTAACCTACCCCAATCTATCTACTCCGTGATAGTTTAGTGGCTAGAATCCCCGCTTGTCGCGCGGGGGACCGGGGTTCAATTCCCCGTCGCGGAGTTTTTTGTTTTTACACTATCCTTTACTGGTTGATGCTCACATGAAATTTATAGGACTGAATAATATTCAGCAAACAAAAATATCAAAATATTATCAAAAAAGCAACTTTTTTGGAAAGTAAATTAGTATTTTTTTTTTTTTTCTTTTGGATCAAAAAGAGGTGAGATACGGAAAGAAAGACATTGGTTTTAAGAATTAATCATATAAACTAATAAAATTTTTAATTATACTTAGGTTTCGCCTAAAAAATGTTTTTTTTTTTACCATCACAAAAATTCGTACATTAAATGAAAAAATTAAACACTAAATAAGAGGGAAAAATTTTGAAAAGGACATCAGTTCTATCTCACAGGGAAACAAAACTAATGGTATTACCATTATAATGAATATAATGATAAAAACAAAACCCCTAATGTATAATAAGACGATAGGAAATTAAAATAATGAAATAAGTTTAACAATAGTCAATAATAAATAAAATATTTGTAGTGAAGAATTAAGAATATAAAATGACTTGAGAAGCTCATCTTTTCAAAATCAACTCAATAACATTCACAATTGACACGCGTGGGTAGTTTAGTGGTAAAATTCAACATTCCCATTGTTGAGCCCCGGGTTCGATTCCCGGACTGCGCATTTCTTTTGGCTCTTTAATATCTTGACACCCAAGAGTAGCCCAAACACTAGTATAATTTTTCATTGGAAAATCAATCTATTTACATTTTGATTAGTAGGCAATGCCAAATCCACGTAACTTTTTATATTAAATTTTTATGCCATAGCTTGCAGCTTAACCCTATGACTAGACCTATCTTTTTGGAAATAAAAGAACATAATATAGGCAAAAAAAAATAAAAAAAAATAAAGTTGAATATTTTATAAATAAGAAAAAAAAAAAAATTCCACCAAAAAATAATAACAACATTAATCAAAAATATGACAAGAAAAATAATCAAAAGCAAACTAAAACAAAGAAAACAGGGCAAACAATTAACTAATTTAATATTATTGTTCCACTAAAGAGATCCAATAATTATTTATGTACAAGTTAGTTATAAAATCTTAATACAAATCTTAAGTTACATATTCATTTGAAACGTAAAGATTGCTGATTTAAACGTCTCAATTTAAACAACTCATTCTCAAACCTTCACAAGTCGACACCATCTGTCAATGGTAAATCAGTATGTTCCACTTTCAACCTTTGTAATGTTTCTTTTGGAATTTGCAGCTCTGGTCTCTTGGCCAATTCTTCTTCTGCTTTGATTTTGTCGAAATTGATTTCGTCCAAAATTCTTTTGGCTCCTTTCGAAACTAATACACTTGCCAAGTTTTTACCAACATTATTTGAATCTTCTTCAAGATGATCATCTCTAATAACACTACTAACGCAATCTTCAACTGATTCTTTACCGTTTGGTGAAATAACAATTCCTTTAAGTGTCAAAGTTTTCTTTGTTTCATCGTATTCACTTTCAACTCCAATTGGTACAGAACAGCCGCCTTCAAGGGTTCTCATAAGTGATCTTTCAGCAAGACAACAAATCGTTGTTTCTTTGTCTTCAATTTCTTTTAAGACTTTCTTGATGTTTTCATTTCCTTTTCTAATTTCAATTCCTAAAGCTCCTTGTCCAACTGCATGATATATCCCACTATTTTTCAAATTCAATGTTGTTGTAATTCTATCTGCCAATCCTAATCTTTTCAATCCGGCAGTTGCTAAAACAATACATTTGAAGTCACTTTCTTCGTCATCAAGTTTGGCAAGACGAGTTCCTACACTTCCTCTAACAACTTGATATTT